>JAKYLM010000259.1:50000-60171 GCA_023634145.1 Thymallus thymallus
TGGGTGTTGTCCTGGAGGAGGTTGGGAGCTGTAGTCTAGAGATGGCTGAGCTGGGTGTTGTCCTGGAGGAGGTTGGGAGCTGTAGTCTAGAGATGGCTGAGTTGGGTGTTGTCCTGGAGGAGGTTGGGAGATGTAGCCTAGAGATGGCTAAGGCAGAGAGATCATAAAATGTACATGAAGCTGGTTGAGAGAGTGTGCAAATCTGTCATCTAGGCAAAGGGTGGCTACTTTGAAGAATCTCAAATATAAATTTAATTTGATACTGTACATATGAAACTACATTAAATGATCAAATATAACAGTGTGGAGTTATCCTAACGCCTCTGCTCTCTAAGCTCACAGTGAATAAGCAACCACAGAGAGCGTGTGTGTCGCTAGGACTCATATCATCCATTTTGGATAACCCTTGTCAGCGGGGGAGAGGGAAGGAGGAAAGAGTGGGAGGAGAACAGCTATAGTTCTGGCTGGGAGAACATTGACTCTCTCATCATAGTGATTGACTGATTGTGTTAATGGTTGATTTTATTTTAGTGTCTTACACCAATAGAGAAGGTGCGTAAAGATGGCGGTCCCCATCTACTTACATCTACCCCCTATTACCCCTAACACCCCTATTACCCCTATCACCCCTATTACCCCTATTACCCCTACCACCCCTATTACCCCTACCACCCCTATTACCCCTACCATCCCTACCCTACCACCCCTAACCTATTACCCCTACCACCCCTACCACCCCTACCCTACCACCCCTACCCTATTACCCCTACCATCCCTACCCTACCACCCCTACCCTACCACCCCTACCCTACCACCCCTACCACCCCTACCCCCCTACCACCCCTACCCTACCACCCCTACCCTACCCCCCCTAGCATCCCTACCCTACCACCCCTACCCCCCCTACCCTACCACCCCTACCCCCCCTACCCCCCTGCCCTACCACCCCTACCACCCCTACCCTACCACCGCTACCCCCCCTACCCTACCACCCCTACCACCCCTACCACCCCTACCCTACCACCCCTACCCCCCCTACCCTACCACCCCTACCACCCCTACCCTACCACCCCTACCCCCCCTACCCTACCACCCCTAACATCCCTACCCTACCACCCCTACCACCACTACCCTACCACCCCTACCACCCACTCAAATCATGACTTCAGCATTTCAGTTCATATACAGCTATGACTATACCTGACAAAGAAATACTGTACGATCAATTATATTGGTGGAAGTGTTTTATTTCTTTCCTTTGGGTTTGACAGTAGTGAGTGACAGCTGAAGAACCAGACATTACATGGTAAACAGCAATAAAGCACAGTAGAAGACACACAGTATCATAAAGGAAGGATCTAGAACATTATAGACAGTAAAGTTAGAATCAGCAGCAATATATGGAGCTATAAAGAGTCTGTGAATGCAACAGAAGTCTTGTATGAGAGGCCCTAACCGGACCTGGCGGAAGGTTGGGTTCTGGCCTGGTTCCATCCAGCAGGACAAATGTGTATTTATTCAATAACATGACAATGATCACAGGCAGACTACATTTCACTTGTCTCCATTATAAACATACTGGCTGGGTTTGTGTTTGTTTAGGTATTCCCTAATTGGAAGCTTTGCTTTAATTTGATAGCAGTACAACAAAACAAGAAATTAAACTTGTTTCATTTAACAGTTGCATTCGTTGGTGGTATCTGGCCTCTAGTCAGGCCACTGACATATAATATCCCCAACCCTCTCTCTCTCTCCCTTCCTCTCTCTCTCTCTCTCTCTCTCTCTCTCTCTTTTTGTCTCTCTCTCCTCTCCCTCCCACTCTCTCTTCTCTCTCCCTCCAACTCTCTCTGTTTCGCAAGCTGAAATTCAATCCTGTCAGACATGTAACCAAAGCTCTGTTTCCGAAGCTTGTTGAGGCCGTATGGTGACTATTTTAGCGTGGCCTCTAATGGTTGTGCCTGTCACATTTCATGGGGAGTGTGGCGCTGAACTGTGGTGGCAGTCGGGTGCAAGGACCGGCTGACTGTTCCTTCGTTCCCGCACCACTGCACACCAAGCACTGCGCCAAGGTCACCGCACAGTGATTACTGACAACGCTGAACACACACTTCTCTCCCTCTATCCCTCTCTCTCTCCCTTCCGACTCTCTCTCTCTCTCTCTTAACTCTCTCTCTCTCTCTCTCTCTCTCTATCTCTCTCTCTCTCTCTCTCTCTCTCTATCTCTCTCTCTCTCTCTCTCTCTCTCTCTCTTCTCTCTTCTCTCTCTCTCTCTCTATCTCTCTCTCTCTCTCCTCTATCCCTCTCTCTCTCTCTCTCTCTCTCTCTCTCTCTCTATCTCTCTCTCTCTCTCTCTCTATCTCTCTCTCTCTCTCCCTCTCATCTCTCTCTCTCTCTCTCTCTCTCTCTATCTCTCTCTCTCTCTCTCTATCCTCTCTCTCTCTCTCTCTCTCTATCTCTCTCTCTCTCTCTCTCTCTCTCTATCTATCTCTCTCTCTCTCTCTCTCTCTCTCTCTCTCTCTCTCTCTCTCTCTCTCTCTCTCTCTCTCTCTCTCTCTCTATCCCTCTCTCTCTCTCTCTCTCTCTCTATCCTCTTCCCTCTCTCTCTCTCTCTCTCTCTCTCTCTATCCCTCTCTCTCTCTCTCTCTCTCTCTCTCTCTCTCTCTCTCTCTCTCTCTCTCTCTCTCTATCCCTCTCTCTCTCTCTCTCTCTCTCTCTCTCTCTCTCTCTCAATTCAATTCAATTCAATTCACTTTATTGGCATGACGCAACAATGTACATATTGCCAAAGTATCATACATCAATATATATATTTTTTTTCTATATATTTATATATATATTTTTTTTTTTTTCTATTTTATATATATATATATACATACATATACACACGCACATACATATATATACACATATATACATACATTCATACACACATATATATATAATTTTTTTTTTAAAAATATAATTACATCAAAGAACAAATAACAACAGGAAAAATAAATAAATGCATTAAATATGTCAGGCACTGTCCCTCAACTTGTGGCAGCAGCAACATAGCATGCTGCCAGCACACAGCTGGTCATGTCTTCCCCCAAAAGGATCGGCAGCCTTTCTATGTCAGAGAGGTCCTCAAAGCCCCGGACTACTTGTTCAAATTTGGGGAAGTGACTCTCTCTGATGGTTTTATATTTTTGACATTTGGTCAGGAAATGCAGCTCTGTCTCTGTTCTGCTGTGGTGCAGTGGTTGCACAGCCTTTCCTCTACAGGAGCCAGGTTTTCCTGTGTCTACCCTTCTCAATAGCAAGGCTGTGCTCGCTGAGCCTGTACTTTGTCAAGGTTTTCTTGAGGTTTTGATCAGTCACCATGGTCAGATAGTTTGCCATGGTGTACTGTCGATTTAGGGCCAAATAGCACTGCATTTTGCTTTGTGCTTGTGTTTGTGTTTTCCAATAGGTAATGTAGTTTTGTTTAGATGTTTTGTAATTGGTTAATTCTATTGATTGGATGTTCTGGTCCTGAGGCTTCAGTGTGTTAGTGGAACAAGTTTGTGAACTCAGCCCCTGGACCAGTTGGATGAAGGGACTCTTATCTTTGCTCAACTCTTGGTATTGCAGGGCTTGGTAATGATATGAGAGGGGGTCACTGTGTTTTAGGTGTTTCCAAAACTTAATTGCTCTTTTTTGAGTTTTTAATATTAGTGGATATCGGCCTAATTCTGCCCTGCATGCATTGTTGTAGTTTTCCTCTGACATGTAGGAGAATCTTACAAAGTTCCGCGTGCAAGGTCTCAATGGGATGTTTGTCCCAGTGGGTAAAATCTTGTTTTGTTTTGTAAGTGGACCCCACACCTCGCTGCCATAGAGTGCGATTGGTTCAATCACACATTTAATTAGTTTTTGCCAAATTGTAATAGGTATTTCAATTTGGATTTGTTTTTTAATGGCGTAGAATGCCCTGCGTGCTTTGTCTCTCAGTTCATTCACTGCATTATTTAGGTGTCCAGTCGAACTTATTTTTAAACCTAAATAGTTGTATTGTGTGCAATACTCTATATGTTTTGCACCAATTGAGAACTTTGGTTTATTCCCTGGGATCTGGAATTTGTCTGGAAAATCATTATTTTGGTCTTTTTGGGGTTTACTGTCAGGGCCCAGGTCTGACAGTACTGCTCTAGCAGGTCCAAGCTCTGCTGTAGACCATGTGCTGTGGGTGAAAGCAGGCACAGGTCATCTGCAAAGAGCAGGCATCTAACTTCCGAATTGTGGAGACTAACACCATGGGCTGAGGACTTCTCTAGAATATTGGCCAATTCATTGATGTAAATGTTAAATAGCACAGGGCTGAGATTGCAACCCTGGCGCAGGCCCCGCCCCTGGTTAAATGATTCAGTTTGTTTCTTGCCAATTTTTATGCTACACATGTTGCCTGTATACATTGATTTTATAATGTCATATGTTTTACCCCTACACCACTTTCAATGACTTTGTAGAACAGTCCTGTATGCCAGATAGAATCAAATGCTTTTTGGAAGTCAATAAAGCAAGTATAGAGTTTTGTCTTATTTTTGTGGACGTGTTTATCTATTAGGGTGTGTAGGGTGTAAATATGATCTGTTGTTCTATGTTTTGGTATAAATCCAATTTGGCTTTTACTCAGGATATTGTGCTTATTAAGGAAGTTTAGGACTCTTACATTTATAATACTACAGAAAACCTTCCCCAGGTTACTGTTCACACAAATCCCTCTGTAATTGTTAGGGTCAGATTTGTCTCCGTTTTTAAAGATTGGTGTTATGAGTCCTTGGTTCCAGATGTCAGGGAAGTAACCTAACCTCTCTCTCTCTCTATCCCTCTCTCTCTCTCTCTCTCTCTCTCTCTATCCTCTTCTCTCTCTCTCTCTCTCTCTCTATCCCTCTCCCTCTCTCTCTCTCTCTCTCTCTCTCTCTCTCTCTCTCTCTCTCTCTCTCTCTCTCTCTCTCTCTCTCTCTATCCCTCTCTCTCTCTCTCTCTCTCTCTCTCTCTCTCTCTCTCTCTCTCTCTCTCTCTCTCTATCCCTCTCTCCCTCTCTCTCTCTCTCTCTCTCTCTCTCTCTCTCTATCTCTCTCTCTCTCTCTATCTCTCTCTCTCTCTCTCTCTCTCTCTCTCTCTCTCTCTCTCTCTTTACCTCCTCTCTCTCTCTTTAACTCTCTCTCTCTCTCTCTCTCTCTATCCCTCTCTCTCTCTCTCTCTCTCTCTCTCTCTCTATCCCTCTCCCTCTCTCTCTCTCTCTCTCTCTCTCTCTCTCTCTCTCTCTCTCTCTCTCTCTCTCTTTGTGTGTGTTGCATGCTGGGAGCGGAAGTGTGGCGTGGGGTGTTGAGAGCGGCACGTTTGAATTTGATTTCAAGTTTAAAATCTTTTTCTGGGGTGGTTTTATTTATGCACAATTTTTGGTTTATTATATAGGTTAGTTTAAGAAAAATCTGGTGTGAGGAAGTAGTTTGACTAAGGCCATGGCGTCTCTCTCCGGCGAGGGAGCGCCGGGGATAACTATCAAAAATGGGTGCAAAGTGTTCTCGGATCAAGCAATTACCGTAGAAGACGTACTTTTAGCAATGGGCGAGGTTGTAGGGCACGAAAATATAGTATCGGCGTCCAGAATGAACAAGGCGGTGGTGGTGTTTCTGAAAGATGGAAAATTGGTAAACAGCCTTGTGGAAAAAGGAATTGTTATTGCTGATTCCCTGGTGCAAGTAATACCTTTACGCGCACCGGCTACCAGGGTTACCATTTCAAATGCACCGACATTTATTACAAATGAGCAAATTACAAAAGAACTGAGTCGCTTTGGAAAGTTTGCTGGATCCATTAAAATGTTGCCGTTCGGGTGTAAAAACCCAGCATTAAAACATGTGTTGTCCTTTCGAAGACAAGTATTCATGTTTTTAAATGCGCAATCTAAGGAATTGGATATATCGTTTCGCATTCAGCAAGGGGACAGCTCCTATATGATTTATGCAACGACAGAAAGTTTGCGTTGTTTTGAATGCGGGGATTTAGGACATAAGAAGTTCACGTGCCCGCATAAGAAACAATCAGAAAATGAAAAGAACGAGGGAAATAATGATAAGCAAAACGCTCAAAGCGAAAAAAACAAAAGTCAAGACAAAGAAAAACGGCCAATTGGTGTAAAGGAGGTGAGCATTCCAGAAAAAAAACAAAAGATAAACGGGGTTAACGATAAGGATTCAGAGGATACGGATTCGGCAGGAGAACCCAGCGTTATTCCACAAACTGGTTCTCTACCGGAGAAGAGTGCTCTAGATCCAAGTTCAAAGTCAGAGGTGAGTGAGTTTATTTCAACTATACGAGCTGGTGATAATGCTGTGGGCCCGATTGTTGTGATGGAGGAAGTTGCTGATGAAGATAAGGAAGGCGTTCACGATGATGAGGATGCGAGTGTTAGCGGATTACAGAATAACGTGCTTATGGAGAGTGAAAACAGTGAAGAAGAAGGGGACGATTGTGACAATTGTTCGGAATTCTCGGAGATTGATTGTAGTCAGTCTTTGGAGGATGTTTATTCTGTCGAAGAGTTAAATGATTTTCTGGATTTGACTAAAGGGAAAAAGGTTGATGTGGCAAAATTTTTCCCCGATGTTGAGAAGTTTATCAAATCAGTGGCGTTGGCTCAGAGGACGGTGGGCTATGAGGTCATTTCAAAACAGAAACGTTTTCGGCTGAAAAAGTTTCTAACAAATGTACGTAAAACTCATAAAGATAACGTAAAACTGTCAAAATGGAAAAAATAAAGCACATGGGTGTGGGATCTATCCTAATTTTCGTTTTGTGTTTTTGTCATTTGTTGTTTTTTTCCCTCTCCCCAGCAATGCAGATTCTTAGACTAGGATCATTAAACGTGAATGGGCTGAGGGAAGGAGGAAAAAGAGTTTTACTCTCTGAGTTTCTTAGGCTTAAAGATTCAGAAGTAATATTTTTACAAGAAACTCATAGTGATATTAAAAATGAATCGGAGTTAAATTTGTGGTGGAAAGGAAATATTTGTTTAAGCCATGGCACAAATGTCAGTTCAGGTGTAGCGATTTTATTTTCAACTCACCTCAATGTTAATATTTTATCAGAAATAGAAATAGAGAGAGGACGTATTTTGATGGTGAAAGCTAAAATTGAAAACCAGATATTCGTTTTTATAAATATTTATGCTCCAAATAAAGGGTCAGATAAAATCATTATGTTTAGGAAATTAGGAGAATTTTTAAAAAGTTATACTGTAGATGGTATGCTAATCATTGGGGGGGATTGGAATTGTACTATTAATTTTCTTTTAGATAGGAATAATGAGGAACCACATCCTGTATCAGTAGCTGTTTTAAAAAGTATTATAGTGCAGAATGATTGGGTAGATGTATGGAGAGACCGGAATAAAGAGATGAAGCAATATTCATGGACAAAAGTTTCGCAGGGAATGATAAGGGTAGCAAGACTTGACAGGTTTTATGTCAAGGGTGCTGAAAATAATAGAATAATGGGGTGTGAGATTTTTCCATGTTGTCTATCAGATCACAATTTTATTACAGTGAATATTATTCTGACACAAGCTAAATCTAAAAGTCCATATTGGAAATTTAATGTTGCATTGTTGAAAGAAAAAGAGTTCATAGAGAAATTTGAAATGTTTTGGAAAGAATGGGGTTCTAAGAAAAATGAATTTGATGATTTGATACAATGGTGGGAAATAGGAAAGACACAAATAAAAATATTTTGTCAGCAGTATACTTGTTTTTCAACAAGAAAAATAAAACAAAAAATGTCTGAAATAGAACAAGAGATTGTAAACATCACATCTGGTATGATTCAGAAATCTAATTCATCTTCAGCTGGCATATTGGGTGAAAAGAAACGTGATCTAGAAGATTTGTTGCAAGTGCGGGCAAAAGGTGCCCTGATAAGATCTCGTTTTATGTCTGTACATGAGATAGATGCTCCCACTGCATATTTTTTTAATTTAGAAAAAGTGTCAAAACAACAAAATGAAATGTATTGTTTGACAAAACCTGATGGACGAAAGACTTTTGATGCAAGAGAAATGAGAAAGATTGCTGTGGACTTTTATTCAAACTTGTATAGAAAAGAAGAAACGGATTCTGAATGCGTGTCACAGACACTGCAGCAGCTGCCTTCTATCACGAAAACACAGAGTGAGATTCTGGACAGTTCTGTATCATTCGAGGAGTTAAATGATGTCGTTAAACAGATGAACCTGGGTAGAGCACCTGGAATTGATGGACTATCAGTGGACTTTTTTAAAGCTGTGTGGAAATACATTGGAAGAGACTTTTATGAGGTGATCCAAGAGTGTTTTAAAGAAAAGCGCCTTCCCACAAGTTGCCATCGGGCAGTATTAACACTTTTACCAAAAAAAGGTGACTTGAGTGATCTAAAAAACTGGAGGCCGGTGTCAATTTTAACAACTGACTATAAGCTAATAGCTAAAGTGTTGGCAAATAGGCTGAAAACTGTATTAGGAGATGTAATACATCAAGATCAATCCTACTGCATTCCAGAAAGAACCATATATGACAACATCTTTATGATCAGAGACATTTTAGATTACTCTAAATTATATGAAGAAAATGTTGGCTTTCTGTTCTTGGATCAGGAGAAAGCATTCGATAGAGTGGATCATGGTTTTCTGTATGAAACAATGAGTGTTTTTGGGTTTGGAGAGGGTTTTATTTCCTGGATCAAACTCTTATATATGAATGCCTCTTGTATTTTAAAAATAGGTGGTGTGTTAAGTAAACCAATAAGGTTGCTTAAGGGTATAAGACAAGGATGTCCATTGTCTGGTCAGTTATACGCTTTAGCAGTGGAACCACTCCTATGTATTTTAAGAAAAGAACTGTCTGGTCTAAAGGTTGAAGGTAACTGCAATGCGTTTAAGTTAACAGCCTATGCAGATGATATTACTGTAATTGTGAAAGATCAAAGAGATATTGAGGTGGTTACTTACAGTATCTCTTTATATGAGAGAGCATCATCGGCAAGACTGAACTGGAGTAAAACGGAAGCATTTTGGTGCAATGAAAAAGATAAATGTGGACATGTCAATGCAAAACCTGTTATCCCTGGAAATGTAAAGTGGGAAAAAGAGGGATTTAAGTTTTTAGGCATTTTTTTAGGTTCAGAAGTATATCAAAGAAAAAACTGGGAAGGTGTTAAAGATAAAATTTGTAATAGATTATCAAAATGGAATAGGATTTTACCTCAATTATCATATAGAGGAAGAGTGCTAGTCATAAACAATCTTGCAGCCTCATTATTATGGCATAAAGTAATTGTGTTAAACCCACCAGATGAACTAATCAGGGAAATTCAAAGAGTGATGGTAAATTTTTTCTGGAATGGACAACACTGGTTAAGAGAATCAGTACTGTATCTGCAGTTGAATGAAGGAGGCCAAGGCCTTATAGACATTAAGTCCAAGGTAGCTGGTTTTAGACTGCAGACTGCACAAAGACTCCTATATAATCAGTCTCAAAACTGGATACAAATAGCTTGTGCTTTACTAAGAAGAGTAGGGCGGATGAACTTGGATAGACACTTATTCTTAATGAATTTGAAGGAAGTGGATGTTAATGGACTCTCTGCTTTTTATGCATCAGTTTTAAATGCTTGGCAAATATTTATTGTTAAAAGAGAGCTATCTGAAGAAAATCAGGAGTGGGTTCTTGAAGAACCTTTGATTTTTAATCCTCTTTTATCTAATGTGATGTTAAAATCTAAAGGTGTCTGCGCAAGCTTGGTTAAAGCAGGAATATGTAAAATCGGTCATCTTCGGTCAAGGGACACATGGATTTCTGCAGAAAAATTGGCCATGAAGATTGGTATTTACTCGGTTAGGAATGTTGAAAAATTATTAACTGAGATACAGGAGTATTTTACGGTAATACCATTGCAAGCTGAAAAGGTTGAAACTGTTTTCCCCAGCATCAGGGTGGGTGTAAATGTAGGAGAGTGGCAGGAGGAGGAGGGTAGACTTCTTACTTTTATAACACCTGAGATTGGTCTATTTGACACTATATCTAAGAAGTCACTTTATCTTGTTTGTGTAAAATATTTTAATATAAGAGCACTGCAAGATCTTCCAGAGACCAAATGGACAAATTTTGTTGAA
>JAKYLM010000260.1:0-2500 GCA_023634145.1 Thymallus thymallus
ATGGAAGGCTGACTACTTATGGAAAGTTGACTACGTATGGAAGGTTGACTACGTATCTAAGGTTGACTGCGTATTGAAGGTTGACTACGTATGGACGTTTGACTACATATGGAAGGTTGACTACAAATGAAAGGTTGACTATGTATTGAAGGTTGACTACCTATGGAAGGTTAACTACGTATGGAAGGTTGATTACATATCTATGATTGACTATGTATGGAAGGTTGACTATTTATGGAAGTTTGACTACATATGGAAGTTTGACTACATATGTAAGGTTGACTACGTATGGAAGGTTAACTACATATGAAATGATGACTATGAATGGAAGGTTGACTACTTTTGGAAAGTTGACTACATGTGGAAGGTTGACTACATATGTAAGGTTGACTATATGTGGAAGGTTGACTACATATGGAAGGTTGACTACATATGGAAGGTTGACTACATGCGGAAGGTTGACTACATATGTAAGGTTGACTACATATGGAAGGTTGACTACATATGGAAGGTTGACTACATTTGGAAGGTTGACTATGTATGGAAGGTTGACTATGTATGGAATGTTGCCTACATATGGAAGGTTGACTACATATGGAAGGTTGACTACATGTGGAAGGTTGACTACATATGGAAGGTTGACTACATATGGAAGGTTGACTACATATGGAAGGTTGACTATGTATGGAAGGTTGCCTATATATGGAAGGTTGACTATGTATGGAAGGTTTACTACATATGGAAGTTTGACTACATATGGAAGGTTGACTACGTATTGAAGGTTGACTACGTATTTAAGGTTGACTACGTATTGAAGGTTGACTACGTATTTAAGGTTAACTATGTATGGAAGTTTGACTACATATGGAAGGTTGACTATGTATGGAAGGTTGACTACGTATTTACGGTTAACTATGTATGGAAGGTCGACTACATATGGAAGGTTGACTATGTATGGAATGTTGACTACATATGGAAGGTTGACTATGTATGGAAGATTGACTACATATGGAAGGTTGACTATGTATGGAAGGTTGACTACATATGGAAGGTTGACCATGTATGGAAGGTTGACTACATATGGAAGGTTGACTATGTATGGAAGGTTGACTACATATGGAAGGTTGACTACGTATGGAAGGGTTCGCGTTAGGGTTAGGGTTAGGGATTACATATGCTTTCCAAATGACAGCTGTGCATTGAATTCTTGACAATAGAACCAGAGTGTATTTTTCGCTGAGCAGGATGAGTTTCTCATGTGACCCTGCAGCTCACGAGCAGGATTCATTGGAATGAAAGGGAGCGTCTCACGCCAGTGTAGCAGACCTGTTGACTACCTTTCTCTAGAAAAGGCTTGGCATTGTTAGAGGAATATTTACGCAATAAGGCACGAGGGGGTGTGGTATATGGCCAATATACCACGGCTAAGGGCTGTTCTTGTACACAAAGTGTGGTGGTGGGGGGTGGGGGGTGGTGGTGGGGGTGTGTGCTTGGTGGTGGGGGTGTGTGCTTTGTGGTGGGGGTGTTTGTGCTTGGTGGTGGGGGTATGTGTGATTGGTGGTGGGGGTATGTGTGCTTGGTAGTGGGGGTGTGTGTGATTGGTGGTGGGGGTGTGTGTGCTTGGTGGTGGGGGTATGTGTGCTTGGTTGTGGGGGTGCATGTGCTTGGTTGTGGGGGTGTGTGTGGTGGTGGTTCACACATGCACACACAAACACACACACACACACACACACACACACAGTGACGATGTACTCCAGCCTCCCTTAGATCAGATCAAACACACACACACACACACACACACACTGCTACGCTGTACTCCAGCCTCCCTTAGATCAGATCAAACACACACACACACACACACACACACACTGCTACGCTGTACTCCAGCCTCCCTTAGATCAGATCAAACACACACACACACACACACACACACACACTGCTACGCTGTACTCCAGCCTCCCTTAGATCAGAGCAGGGGAATGGAAAAGCCATTATTTGAAACAGGAGGGCTCTTTATTTAGAGAAGCAGGCACAGACCAGGAACAGCTTGACATCAGGAAACAATTACCCTGCTTTCCATGCATACTGGGTCTAATCCCTCACCCTTTAACCCCACCTCTCCCTCCACTGCTACCTCTACCGACCTCTCTCCCCACTTCTCTCCTCTCTGTACCTCTCTCCCTGTCCCAGATCTCTCCTCTCTCCCCACTTCTCTCCTCTCTGTACCTCTCTCCCGGTCCCACATCTCTCCTCTCTCCCCACTTCTCTCCTCTCTGTACCTCTCTCCCTGTCCCAGATCTCTCCTCTCTCCCCACTTCTCTCCTCTCTGTACCTCTCTCCCTGTTCCACATCTCTCCTCTCTCCCCACTTCTCTCCTCTCTGTACCTCTCTCCCGGTCCCACATCTCTCCTCTCTCCCCACTTCTCTCCTCTCTGTACCTCTCTCCCTGTCCCAGATCTCTCCTCTCTCCCCACTTCTCTCCTCTCTGTACCTCTCTCCC
>JAKYLM010000260.1:7500-59592 GCA_023634145.1 Thymallus thymallus
ACATACAGCCTCAACTCCATACATACAGCTCCAACTCCATACATACAGCTCCAACTCCATACATACAGACCCAACTCCATACATACAGCTCCAACTCCATAAATACAACCCCAACTCCATACAGCCCCAACTCCATACAGCTCCAACTCCATACATACAGCTCCGAATCCATACAGCCCCAACTCCATACAGCTCCAACTCCAAACATACCTCTCCAACTCCATACATACAGCCCCAATTCCATACAGCCCTAACTCCATACATACAGCCCCAATTCCATACATACACCAACTCCAAACATACAGCTCCAACTCAATACATAAAGCTTCAACTACATACATACAGCTCCAAATCCATACATACAGCTCCAACTCCATAAATACAGCCCCAACTCAATACATAAAGCTTCAACTACATACATACAGCTCCAAATCCATACATACAGCTCCAACTACATAAATACAGCCCCAACTCCATACAGCTCCAACTCCATACATACCTCTCCAATTCCATACATATAGCTCCAACTCCATACGGCTCCAACTCCATATAGCTCCATCTCCATACATACAGCCCCAACTCCATATAGCTCCATCTCCATACATACAGCCCCAACTCCATACATTCAGCCCCAACTCCATACAGCCCCAACTCCATAAATACAACCCCAACTCCATACAGCTCCAAGTCCATACAGCCCCAACTCCATACATACAGCCCCAGCTCCATACAGTTCCAACTCCATACATTCAGCCCCAACTCCATATAGCTCCATCTCCATACATACAGCCCCAACTCCATACATTCAGCCCCAACTCCATATAGCTCCATCTCCATACATACAGCTCCAACTCCATACATTCAGCCCCAACTCCATATAGCTCCATCTCCATACATACAGCTCCATCTCCATACTTACAGCTCCAACTCCATACATACAGCTCCAAATCCATAGATACAGCTCCAATTCCATACATACAGCCCCAACTCCATACATTCAGCCCCAACTCCATACAGCTCCAACTCCATAAATACAACCCCAACTCCATACAGCTCCATCTCCATACGTACAGCTCCAACTCCATACATTCAGCCCCAACTCCATACAGCTCCATCTCCATACGTACAGCTCCAACTCCATACATTCAGCCCCAACTCCATACAGCCCCAACTCCATACATACAGCTCCAATTCCATACATACAGCCCCAACTCCATACATTCAGCCCCAACTCCATACAGCTCCAACTCCATAAATACAACCCCAACGCCATACAGCTCCAAGAACATACAGCCCCAACTCCATACATACAGCCCCAACTCCATACAGCTCCATCTCCATACGTACAGCTCCAACTCCATACATTCAGTCCCAACTCCATACAGCCCCAACTCCATACATACAGCTCCAATTCCATACATACAGCCCCAACTCCATACATTCAGCCCCAACTCCATACAGCTCCAACTCCATAAATACAACCCCAACGCCATACAGCTCCAAGAACATACAGCCCCAACTCCATACATACAGCCCCAACTCCATACAGCTCCATACGTACAGCTCCAACTCCATACATTCAGCCCCAACTCCATACAGCTCCATCTCCATACGTACAGCTCCAACTCCATACATTCAGCCCCAACTCCATACAGCCCCAACTCCATACATACAGCTCCAATTCCATACATACAGCCCCAACTCCATACAGCTCCAACTCCATAAATACAACCCCAACGCCATACAGCTCCAAGAACATACAGCCCCAACTCCATACATACAGCTCCATCTCCATACGTACAGCTCCAACTCCATACATTCAGCCCCAACTCCATACAGCCCCAACTCCATACATACAGCTCCAACTCCATACATACAGCCCCAACTCCATACATTCAGCCCCAACTCCATACAGCTCCAACTCCATAAATACAACCCCAACGCCATACAGCTCCAAGAACATACAGCCCTTACTCCATACATACAGCCCCAACTCCATACAGCTCCATCTCCATACGTACAGCTCCAACTCCATACATTCAGCCCCAACTCCATACAGCCCCAACTCCATACATACAGCTCCAACTCCATACATACAGACCCAACTCCATACATACAGCTCCAACTCCATACATTCAGCCCCAACTCCATACAGCCCCAACTCCATACATACAGCTCCAACTCCATACATACAGACCCAACTCCATACATACAGCTCCAACTCCATACATACAACCCCAACGCCATACAGCTCCAAGAACATACAGCCCCAACTCCATACATACAGCCCCAACTCCATACAGCTCCATCTCCATACGTACAGCTCCAACTCCATACATTCAGCCCCAACTCCATACAGCTCCATCTCCATACGTACAGCTCCAATTCCATACATACAGCCCCAACTCCATACATTCAGCCCCAACTCCATACAGCTCCAACTCCATAAATACAACCCCAACGCCATACAGCTCCAAGAACATACAGCCCCAACTCCATACAGCCCCAACTCCATACATACAGCTCCAATTCCATACATACAGCCCCAACTCCATACATTCAGCCCCAACTCCATACAGCTCCAACTCCATAAATACAACCCCAACGCCATACAGCTCCAAGAACATACAGCCCCAACTCCATACATACAGCTCCATCTCCATACGTACAGCTCCAACTCCATACATTCAGCCCCAACTCCATACAGCCCCAACTCCATACATACAGCTCCAACTCCATACATACAGCCCCAACTCCATACATTCAGCCCCAACTCCATACAGCTCCAACTCCATAAATACAACCCCAACGCCATACAGCTCCAAGAACATACAGCCCTTACTCCATACATACAGCCCCAACTCCAAACAGCTCCATCTCCATACGTACAGCTCCAACTCCATACATTCAGCCCCAACTCCATACAGCCCCAACTCCATACATACAGCTCCAACTCCATACATACAGACCCAACTCCATACATACAGCTCCAACTCCATACATTCAGCCCCAACTCCATACAGCCCCAACTCCATACATACAGCTCCAACTCCATACATACAGACCCAACTCCATACATACAGCTCCAACTCCATACATACAGACCCAACTCCATACATCCCTAACTTCAAACATACTGTACATCCCCATACATTTACATACTGTATGACTGAACAGTGGACCCAAATGGAGAAGAGAGGGTTAGTAACATTGATCTCCATTTCAGTAACATTGATCTCCATTTCAGTAACATTGGGCTCCTAACCCTAACCCTAACCCCCTAGTTTCACCCAGTGTTCTAAACTCAAACAACTGACACATTACACTCTCTCACTCCAAACGGACACACCCCTTCCTGGCCCATGTCTGACATAATAGAATTATGCTCTCACACAGTCTCACACTGAACACACACACACACACACACACACTAGTTTCAGAACACACACAAACACACTCACACAGCTCCAACTCCATACATACAGCCCCAACTCCATACATTCAGCCCCAACTCCATACAGCTCCAACTCCATAAATACAACCCCAACGCCATACAGCTCCAAGAACATACAGCCCCAACTCCATACATACAGCCCCAACTCCATACAGCTCCATCTCCATACGTACAGCTCCAACTCCATACATTCAGCCCCAACTCCATACAGCCCCAACTCCATACATACAGCTCCAACTCCATACATACAGCTCCAACTCCATACATACAGACCCAACTCCATACATACAGCTCCAACTCCATACATACAGCTCCAACTCCATACATACAGACCCAACTCCATACATACAGCTCCAACTCCATAAATACAGACCCAACTCCATACATACAGCTCCAACTCCATACATACAGACCCAACTCCATACATCCCTAACTTCAAACATACTGTACATCCCCATACATTTACATACTGTATGACTGAACAGTGGACCCAAATGGAGAAGAGAGGGTTAGTAACATTGATCTCCATTTCAGCTCCAACCCCCCTAGGGTTAGGGTTAGGGCTCCAACCCCCCTAGGGTTAGGGTTAGGGTTAGGGCTCCAACCCCCCTAGGGTTTGGGTTAGGGTTAGGGCTCCAACCCCCCTAGGGTTAGGGTTAGGGTTAGGGCTCCAACCCCCCTAGGGTTAGGGTTAGGGTTAGGGCTCCAACCCCCCTAGGGTTAGGGTTAGGGCTCCAACCCCCCTAGGGTTAGGGTTAGGGTTAGGGCTCCAACCCCCCTAGGGTTTGGGTTAGGGTTAGGGCTCCAACCCCCCTAGGGTTAGGGTTAGGGTTAGGGCTCCAACCCCCCTAGGGTTAGGGTTAGGGCTCCAACCCCCCTAGGGTTAGGGTTAGGGTTAGGGCTCCAACCCCCCTAGGGTTAGGGTTAGGGCTCCAACCCCCCTAGGGTTAGGGTTAGGGCTCCAACCCCCCTAGGGTTAGGGTTAGGGCTCCAACCCCCCTAGGGTTAGGGTTAGGGTTAGGGCTCCAACCCCCCTAGGGTTAGGGTTAGGGCTCCAACCCCCCTAGGGTTAGGGTTAGGGCTCCAACCCCCCTAGTGTTAGGGTTAGGGCTCCAACCCCCCTAGGGTTAGGGTTAGGGTTAGGGCTCCAACCCCCCTAGGGTTAGGGTTAGGGCTCCAACCCCCCTAGGGTTAGGGTTAGGACTCCAACCCCCCTAGGGTTAGGGTTAGGGTTAGGGCTCCAACCCCCCTAGGGTTAGGGTTAGGGTTAGGGCTCCAACCCCCCTAGGGTTAGGGTTAGGGTTAGGGCTCCAACCCCCCTAGGGTTAGGGTTAGGGTTAGGGCTCCAACCCCCCTAGGGTTAGGGTTAGGGTTAGGGCTCCAACCCCCCTAGGGTTAGGGTTAGGGTTAGGGCTCCTAACCCTAACCCTAACCCCCTAGTTTCACCCAGTGTTCTAAACTCAAACAACTGACACATTACACTCTCTCACTCCAAACGGACACACCCCTTCCTGGCCCATGTCTGACATAATAGAATTATGCTCTCACACAGTCTCACACTGAACACACACACACACACACACTAGTTTCAGAACACACACAAACACACTCACACAGAACACACACTAGAAGCAGTGAGAGTGTGTGTAACCCCCCACACGCACACACGTTCACTCACACACTTGCAGACACATACCCTGCCTACTCCATGTTTTTAAAAGCAGGCCTGCCTTGACACATGTTCTTTATCGGCTCTTTAACTGCGGCTGTAACCAGACACTGACTAGTTTTACATGAGACCAATGTTGTTAGGCCAAGAATTGTAGAGTGACATCCTCCAAATGCATTGGCTGCTTTTTCAACATAGTTAATTGTTTTCAGAAAGTCAATGAGAGAGAAGTTTATAGGAAACTCTGTGGCTGTCTGATGGCTGTCTGATGGCTGTCTGATGGCTGTCTGATGGCTGTCTGATGGCTGTCTCACATGAACAAACACATAGTAATGAAACTCTCCTGACAACATGGGCAGGACCACTTTAATGTTCTGTCCGTTTTAGGGCACATAGAGATCTAGTGTAGCGTTTTGGACGCAGCCCATGTAGCCACTAGTGCCACACCTTGTAACCCAAGTGAGGGTCCCTCACCCAGAGAGATGGGTGAGGGATGTGGTGACTGTGGTTCCACAGTGAAACAGTACAGACACAGCCCTGGAAAGAACACTAATAAAATCTAATCAAATCAAACTTTATTTGTCACATGCAAATAGTCTGGGTGGCCATTTGATTAGTTGTTCAATAGTCTTATGGCTTGGGGGTAGAAGCTGTTATGAAGTCTTTTGGACCTAGACTTCGGTACCGTTTGCTGTGAGGTCGCAGAGAGAACAGTCTATTACTAGGGTGGCCGGAGTTTGTCAATTTTTTGGGCCTTCCTCTGACACCGCCTGGTATAGAGGTCCTGGATGGCAGGAAGTTTGGCCCCAGTGATGTTCTGGGCCATACGCACTACCCTCTGTAGTGCCTTGCCGTCGGAGGCTGAGCAGTTGCCGTACCAGGCAGTGATGCAACCAGTCAGGATGCTCTCGATGGTGCAGCTTTAGAACATTTTGAGGATCTGAGGACCCATGCCAAATCTTTTCATTCTCCTGAGGGGGTTAGGGTTAGGGTTAGGGTTAGGGTTAGGTAAGTATTATGGTGAGGTTAGGGTTAGGGTTTAGGGTTAGGGTTAGGTAAGTGTTATAGTGAGGTTAAGATTATGGTTAAGGTTAGGGTTAGGGTTATGGTGAGGTTAAGGTTAGGGTTAGGTAAGTGTTATGGTTAGGTTAAGATTAGGGTTAGGGGTTAGGGGTTAGGGTTAGATTAAGGTTAGGGTTAGGTAAGTGTTATGGTGAGGTTAAGGTTAGGGTTAGAGGTTAGGGTTTAGGTTAGGTAAGTATTATGGTAAGGTTAAGGTTAGGGTTAGGGTTTAAGGTTAGGGTTAGGTAAGTGTTATAGTAAGGTTAGGGTTAGGGTTAGGGTAAGGGTAAGGGTTAGGGTTAGGTTGGGGTGAGGGATAGGGGTTAAGGTTAGGGTTAGGGTTAGGTAAGTATTATGGTAAGGTTAAGGTTAGGGTTAGGGTTAGGTTGGGGTGAGGGATAGGGGCTAGGGTTAGGGGTTAAGGTTAGGGTTAGGGTTAGGGTTAGGTAAGTATTATGGTGAGGTTAGGGTTAGGGTTTAGGGTTAGGGTTAGGTAAGTGTTATGGTGAGGTTAAGATTAGGGTTAAGGTTAGGGTTAGGGTTATGGTGAGGTTAAGGTTAGGGTTAGGTAAGTGTTATGGTTAGGTTAAGATTAGGGTTAGGGTTAAGGTTAGGGGTTAGGGGTTAGGGTTAGATTAAGGTTAGGGTTAGGTAAGTGTTATGGTGAGGTTAAGGTTAGGGTTAGAGGTTAGGGTTTAGGTTAGGTAAGTATTATGGTAAGGTTAAGGTTAGGGTTTAAGGTTAGGGTTAGGTAAGTGTTATAGTAAGGTTAGGGTTAGGGTTAGGGTAAGGGTAAGGGTTAGGGTTAGGTTGGGGTGAGGGATAGGGGTTAAGGTTAGGGTTAGGGTTAGGTAAGTATTATGGTAAGGTTAAGGTTAGGGTTAGGGTTAGGTTAGGGTTAGGGTTAGGTTGGGGTGAGGGATATGGGCTAGGGTTAGGGGTTAAGGTTAGGGTTAGATTAAGGTTAGGGTTAGGGTTAGGTAAGTATTAGGGTTAGGGTTAGGGTTAGGGTTAGGGTCAGGGTCAGGGTCAGGGTCAGGGTCAGGGTCAGGGTCAGGGTTAGGGTTAGGGTTAGGGTTAGGTTTTAAATTAGGGTGGGATTAAAAAGAGACTGGGTTATCTTTTTGTGCTCTGGCCTATTGCTGTATGTCCCTCCAATATAATCCTTTAAAAAAACTTCCTTGTTAAAATTCCCTATGCTATCTCCTAAGAGCCTAAAAAATGAAGTAGGTTCTCATTGTTGGTGGTTATCTAGGACCATGAAAGGACTGAGATGTTAAAATATACAAGGGATCCAGGGATAGATGCTTTATTAATATTATATATACACACACACACACACACACAATTAAACATATATATATATATATATATATATATAAAAAATGTGCTACAGATTAAGTGCCATACTGTTAAAACAAATTCAAATCCATAAAAAAGAGAGAGAGAGAAAAAAAATCAAGCCATGCATATATTAAAATATTAGACCAAAGAAAATGTATTTATTTAGTTTTTTGTTTTATGGTGCATCCTTCTTCCACCTCCTTGTGATCCCTGTAACTAAGTGCTATCCCTTTCACTGTGTCCTATCTAACTGGTTAAATACGTTCATTCAGACCGGTGGGTGTAATTGTCTGTAGGTCTCTTATCCACCTCCCCTCCGCTGCTTTTCGCCGCCCACTGGTCCATCCAGAGCATGACTGTAAACCTGATATGGTGAGGTAAGTGATGGGGTGATCCTGGAAATGAGTGACTAGTTCTGTGTGTAGATGGGCCCGTTTTATATTGTATAGGTGTTGTTTGAGTCTGGTTTCTATTGTGTACTGTGTTTCTCCGATGTAGTGTTTTTTACATAATGTGCAAGTAATTATATAAATGACATTTGGAGTGTTGAGTGAGATAGAGTCTAAAACCGGAGTGGAGGTCTTGCTATGTGGGTTGGAAATGAATTTTCTTTGTTTAAAGTGGGCCGTGTGGGGTTTGGGTGGTTGTTGGGGCTTATTGCTGTATTTTGCTCTGATGAGGATGTCTTTAAGACTCTTGTTCCTTCTAAATGCTGAGATGATTCTAAATGGCTGAAGGGGTGTGTATGCCTGTTGGGTAATGGACAAATTGTGTTTAAATGCCTGATGTAACGGTCTAATCCTATGGGAGAATGTAGTGACTAAAGGGATGAGGGTTATCTGTGTAGGATTAGGGAGGGAGTTAGGGTTAGGGATGGGGGAGAGGTTGGGGTTAAGGTTAGGGTTAGGGTTAGGGATGGGGGAGAGGTTGGGGTTAAGGTTAGGGTTAGGGTTAGGGGTGGGGTTAGGGGTGGGGTTAGGGTTAGGGTTAGGGTCAGGGATGGGGGAGAGGTTGGGGTTAGGGTTAGGGTTAAGGTTAGGGTTAGGGTTAAGGTTAGAGTTAGGGGTGGGGTTAGGGTTAGGGTTGGGGTTGGGGTTAGGGTCAGGGATGGGGGAGAGGTTGGGGTTAGGGTTAGGGTTAAGGTTAGGTTTAGGGTTAGGGATGGGGGAGAGGTTGGGGTTAAGGTTAGGGTTAGGGTTAGGGGTGGGGTTAGGGTTAGGGTTGGGGTTAGGGTCAGGGATGGGGGAGAGGTTGGGGTTAGGGTTAGGGTTAAGGTTAGGGTTAGGGTTAGGGATGGGGGAGAGGTTAGGGTTAAGGTTAGGGTTAGGGTCAGGGTTAGGGTTAGGGGTGGGGTTACAGTTGGGGTTAGGGTTAGGGTTAGGGGTGGGAGTGGGAACAGGATACGAACCCGGGTTAGGGTAAGGGTTATGGTTGGGGTTAGGATCAGGGTTAAGGTCGGGAGAATGGGGGAATTTAGCAGTGCCTCCAGATGTTCTGTGATGAAAGTCGGAGTCAGAAAGAGTGATTGACAAACCTGTGTTTTTGGAAAGTGTCCGCTGAATGGGAGAGAGGTTAGCCAAAGTGCTGGTCTTTATTGTTCTTAAATATCGTTTGGAGTATCCTCTCTCTCTAAGTGCATGGAATAGTGTTTGAATTGATTTTTCCAGATCGTGTTGGCAGGAGGATATCCTGTGAAACCGTATAATTTGTGATTTGATGATACCTTTAAATGTATGTTTGGGATGATAGCTGTGTTTATGGAGTAGAGCATGTGTGTCTGTTGGTTTGAAATAAACTTTAGTGAGTAATGTTTTTTGATCCTGGTTTATCTGATTAAAGAAAACTGTAGTATCTAAAAAGTGTATTTCACATGGATCTATTGTGTATTTAACCTTAATGGACGGGTGGTGACTGTTGAGGATGCTGATGAATTCTGTGAATAGTTGGATGTCATGGGGCCAGGCTCCTATTATGTCATCTAAAAATCTGTAATAAAATGTTGGTTGATGTGGGCACTTTGCCAACGCCTCTCTCTCCCATTCAGCCATGTAGATGTTTGCATATGCAGGGGCAAATTTCTTCCCCATCGCTGTTCCCTCCACCTGTAAGTAGTGCCTATCATTAAATATAAAATCGTTGTGTGTAAGACTAATTTCTAATAATTGTAGTAACTCATTATCCGGTCTATCCTTATCTGGGTGTGCATTGAAAAGATTTCTAACCGTCTGTATTCCTGTTGCTGTGTTTATGTTAGTGTATAAGCTATCAATATCTATTGTGAATATGTATGTTTTGGAGGGAACAACGATGGGTTTAATCTTCTCCAGAAAGTGGTATGTGTCTCTGAGATAACTAGGGTGTCTAGTGGAGAGAGGGTTGATATGATGGTCAATGTATTGAGCTATGTTGTACGATTCACTATTGCAGTCTGATACGATGGGCCTGCCAGGAGGAACTTCATGGGGAATTGTCCAGGTGTCTGGTTCTTTGTGAATTTTACACAGTAGGTAAAACAGTCTGGGTCGTGGGGTGTCTGGTCCAAATAAAAAGTCTCGTTGTTTTTTAGTGATGTATCGTTTTTCATGAAGTGTTTGTACTATTCTACGTAGTTTAGTCTGAGTCTGTGGTTGTAGGCTGTTTTCTATGGGTATATAGTACTTGGTGTTGGATAACTGTCTGTTTGCCTCGTATATGTATTGATGTTTGTCTAGGATCACTGTCTTTGATCCCTTATCTGCTGGTTTCAGTATTATGTTAGGGTTCTTTATGAGTTCTGTTATTGCTTGTCTTTCTGTGCCAGTGAGGTTGTCCTGTCTATCTGCCTGACTATGGTAGTTATGAAGGGTGTCTTGGTCCGTGCTGATTAGGGTCCGTACCCTCCTGTCTACCTGGGACAACTTAGGTTCCCAGGTAGAAGGGAGGGTGAATGGTGAGTAGTTGTCATTTGACTGATAGTCAAAATAGTCCAGAAGTTTAAGTCGTCTATGGTATTTGTAGGTGTCCCTATGAAGTTCCTCCCAGTCAAATTTGACGGGACGGGGGATGAAGGACAACCCTCTCTCCAGGAGTTTGGCCTGTGCTGCTGTAAGTTGAAAAGATTTGGACAAATTCATAATGTTTGATATCGAGGGGCGAACTGTACCTTCTGCTGGAGGATCTAAGGAAGGAGCTGGGACAGGAAGGGAGAGGGAGAGGGAGAGTAAATTGTAAATTTAGTTGATCACACCAATTCTTAAAAATGATGTCTGCTGTGGTTGTTGTCCAGTGTATCAGGTCTGTTGTTGTGTGGAATGTGTCGTGTGGTATCTCAAAGAGAAATGGGCTATGTGTGGTGATGTAACCGTTAATGACTTTTAGGTTCCGTTTCTGGTCTGGTGAAAGGAGTTGTGAGTGGTTGATGATGGGGATGTAGATCATTGCGTTAGGGAAAGTGACTCTGGCTTCCCTAAGCATTGATGCAATCTGTTTGGTTGAGGTTTTGTATGGGTCATTATCCATGTTGTTTATGCCCACCGAGAGAACCACTATGCTGGGGTCTACCTGGACCGCTGTTTTCTCCAGGACCTTTATAAAATGGTAGAAAGTTGCCCCTGGGTAGCTGTCAATTTGTATGTTTGGGTTGTGAAATGGAGGAATTCTGTTCACATTAGTCTCCCAACACCAGTATTGGTTTGTTTGCTTTAAAATTCCAGTCCGCCACCTTGCTTTTGGGTCTAGCTTTATGATAAGACGGTTTCTGTAGGGTTACTAGGGGTGGGGGTTGGTGCTGTGATTGTTGCTGGGTCTCGGGCTGGGGTTTGGGCTGGGGTGGCTGTGTTGAGGCGTCAGTTCTATAGGGGTCTATGACTGGCAGTGACTTGGTGTCTTTTTGGGAGGGCTCAGATTGGGTGTTTTTGGGGTGTTGCCCATTGTTTGGCCCATCAATCGTCATTTGCCCCTGGAGCTGCCCATTCATAGTGTGACCCCCTGAGCTGGCGCCTCCTGTTGGTGAGAGAGACCCAAGTTTTTCACTGCCACATTACTATATTTATTTATCATGGTAGTCGGAGTGCTAACCAGAGGGCTGGGGAGTATTGCTGTAACACCAAGGGTTTCTGGCTGGCTGCAGGCCCTATGGTGGAACTCAACTGGGGTCTGAATTGAATTAAAGGAGTTCATGATTGGGAGTTCGGGGTTGGAGTCTATGGTGGGTGATGGGGGACCAATAATGCTAGGAATACTGTACTCCTGAGTGGTCAATGGGTTATTTGATCTCTGTGGGCCGTGAGGAGAAGTGGAGGTAGAGGTCCTCATGATGTCCTCTCCTTTTGACTTGGGAGAGGAAGGGGGAATGGGTACCGTGTTGTTCTTAGAGTGGGGCGGAGAGTTGGTTGTAGCAATGTTGCTAACATCTATCTGTGTCTGGGAAAGAGAAATGGGGGACGAGGGGGTTGAGGTACGGACCCCATTCTCAGCGGAAAATTGTCCCCGAGTAGGCTAGCGTGAGCTAGGCCCATCTCCCGGACATCCGACGTGTGCTAGCTACTCTCCCGGGCTCCAGTACCTTTATCAACCTACCTGGACCTTCTACTGTCGACACGGAACCCCACCGAGCCACCGTGACTGGTCTGCCGACGTAATTGTCCGACGTGGTCTCAACAGGGTTCTCCTCTGCTACGTCGCTGAAGATACATCTGCTAGCTCCGGACTGCTAACACTCTGAACGCCGTGCCATAGAACTGATTCCCCGGCTCACCACTTTGCTTTTTCATCGGATCCTACGCTTGTTCAGCTCCACAGCTGATGCCTGCAGGACTGTTTGGTTATATGGTATTTATTTCTGTTTAACTACCAGGCCTCAGGTCCTGTGTGTAGTACATCACTTTTTCTAACTGACCCTCTTTGTCCATTCACCTCCATTACCCGTCGTTGTCTTAGCTCTCTTAATTAACTATCTTTTATTTTTATTAATTTTTTGCCCTCTTCTTATTTCAATATGCCTTGTCTTTTGTTGTTTAGGTTAGCTATTATTGTTTTATTTCACTGTAGAGCCCCCAGTCCTGCTCAACATGCCTCTGATAGCTCCTTTGTCCCTCCCCCCACACATGCGGAGACCTCATCTGGCTTAACTGGTGTCTCCAGAGATGCAACCTCTCTCTTCATTACCCAACGCCTAGGTTTACCTCCACTGAACTCACATCCTACCATACCCTTGTCTGTACATTATGCCCTTAACCTATTCCACCACGCCCAGAAATCTGCTCCTTTTATTTTATGTAGCCAACGTACTAGACGTCCAGTTCTGAAAGCCCTCAGCCGAATATTGATTCTATTACTCCTCTGTTCCTCTGGTGATGTAGAGGTAAACCCAGGTCCTATAACCCCCAGTACTACACCTATTCCCCAGGCGCTCTCATTTGTTGATTTCTGTAACCGTAAAAGCCTCGGTTTCATGCATGTTAACATTAGAAGCCTCCTCCCTAAGTTTGACTTATTCACTGCTTTAGCACACTCCGCCAACCCGGATGTTCTAGCTGTGTCTGAGTCCTGGCTTAGGAAGGCCACCAAAAATTCGGAAATTTCCATCCCCAACTACAACATTTCCCGTCAAGATAGAACTGCCAAAGGTGGCGGAGTTGCAATCTACTGCAGAGATAACCTGCAGAGTTCTGTCATACTGTCCAGGTCTGTGCCCAAACAGTTTGAGCTTCTACTCTTAAAAATCCACCTTTCCAGAAATAAGTCTCTCACTGTTGCCGCCTGTTACAGACCCCCCTCAGCCCCCAGCTGTGCCCTGGACTCCATATGTGAATTGATTGCCCCACATCTATCTTCAGAGTTTGTACTGTTAGGTGACTTAAACTGGGATATGCTTAACACCTCGGCTGTACTTCAATCTAAGATTGATGCCCTCAATCTCACGCAAATTATCAAGGAACCCACCAGGTACAACCCAAAATCCGTAAACATGGGTACCATTATTGATATCATTCTGACTAACTTGCCCTCCAAATACACCTCCTCTGTTTTCAACCAGGATCTCAGCGATCACTGCCTCATCGCCTGCGTTCGCAATGGGTCAGCGGTCAAACGACCACCCCTTATCACTGTCAAACGCTCCCTAACACACTTTTGTGAGCAGGCCTTTCTATTTGATCTGGCCCAGGTATCCTGGAAGGATATTGACCTCATCCCGTCAATAGAGGATGCCTGGTTGTTCTTTAAAAGTGCTTTCCTCTCCATCCTAAATAAGCATGCCCCTTTCAAAAAACGTAGAACTAAGAATAGATATAGCCCGTGGTTCACCCCAGACTTGACTGCACTAGACCAACACAAAAACATCCTGTGGCGCACTGCATTAGCATCGAACAGCCCCCGCGATATGCAGCTATTCAGGGAAGTCAGGAACAAGTACACACAGTCAGTTAGAAAAGCAAAGGCCAGCTTTTTCAAACAGAAATTTGCTTCCTGTAGTACTAACTCCAAAAAGTTCTGGGACACTGTTAAATCCATGGAGAATAAGAGCACCTCCTCCCAGTTGCCCACTGCATTGAGGCTCGGAAACACTGTTACCAACGATAAATCCACGATTATCGAAAATTTCAATAAGCATTTTGCTACGGCTGGCCATGCTTTCCACCTGGCTACCCCTACCCCGGCCAACAGCTCTGCACCCTCGGCAGCTACTTGCCCAAGCCCCCCCCGCTTCTCCTTCACCCAAATCCAGACGGCTGATGTTCTGAAAGAGCTGCTAAGTCTGGACCCCTACAAATCTGCTGGGCTAGATAATCTGGACCCTCTCTTTCTGAAATTATCAGCCAAAATTGTTGCAACACCTATCACTAGCCTGTTCAACCTCTCTTTCGTATCGTCTGAGATCCCTAGAGATTGGAAGGCTGCCGCGGTCATCCCCCTCTTCAAAGGAGGAGACACTCTAGACCCAAACTGTTATAGACCAATATCCATCCTGCCCTGCCTTTCTAAAGTTTTCGAAAGCCAAGTTAACAAACAGATAACTGACCACTTCGAATCCCACCGTACCTTCTCTGCTATGCAATCTGGTTTCCGAGCTGGTCATGGGTGCACCTCAGCTACGCTCAAGGTACTGAACGACATCATTACCGCCATCGATAAAAGACAGTACTGTGCAGCCGTTTTCATCGACCTGGCCAAGGCTTTCGACTCTGTCAATCACCGCATTCTTATTGACAGACTCAATAGCCTTGGTTTCTCAAGTGACTGCCTTGCCTGGTTCTCTAACTACTTTGCAGACAGAGTTCAGTGTGTCAAATCGGAGGGCCTATTGTCCGATCCTCTGGCAGTCTCTATGGGGGTGCCACAGGGTTCAATTCTTGGGCCAACCCTTTTCTCTATATACATCAACGATGTCGCTCTCGCTGCTGGTGACTCTCTGATCCATCTCTATGCAGATGACACCATTCTGTATACATCTGGCCCCTCTTTGGATACTGTGTTTACTAACCTTCAATCAAGCTTCAATGCCATACAACACTCCTTCCGTGGCCTCCAACTGCTCTTAAACGCTAGTAAAACTAAGTGCATGCTTTTCTATCGTACGCTGCCAGCACCCGCCCACCGGACTATCATCACTACTCTCGACGGATCCGAATTAGAATACGTGGACACCTACAAATACCTAGGCATCTGGTTAGACTATAAACTCAACTTCCAGACTCACATCAACCATCTCCAATCCAAAATTAAATCCAGAATTGGCTTCCTATTTCGCAACAGAGCCTCCTTCACTCATGCTGCCAAACATGCCCTTGTAAAACTGACTATCCTACCGATCCTTGATTTTGGCGATGTCATTTACAAACTAGCCTCCAACACTCTACTTAGCAAATTGGATGTAGTCTATCACAGTGCCATCCGTTTTGTCACCAAAGCCCCATACACTACCCATCACTGCGACCTGTATGCTCTCGTTGGCTGGCCTTCATTATATATTCGTCGCCAAACCCACTGGCTCCAGGTCATCTACAAGTCTTTGTTAGGTAAATCCCCGCCCTATCTCAGCTCACTGGTCACTATAGCAACACCCACCCGTAGCATGCGCTCCAGCAGGTTTATCTCTCTGGTCACCCCCAAAGCCAACACCTCCTTTGGCCGCCATTCCTTCCAGTTCGCTGCTGCCAATGACTGGAACGAATTGCAAAAATCATTGAAGCTAGAGGTTCCTATCTCCCTCAATAACTTTAAGCATCAGTTGTCAAAGCTGCTTATCGATCACTGCACCTGTATATAGCCCTTCTGTATATAGCCCACACTACTACCTCATCCCTATATTTATTTTTGTTTATTTCACTAATCTTGCACTCCAGTATCTCTATTTGCACATCAAAATTTGCACATCCTTCATTCCTGTGTTAATGATGATAATTCTGTAATTTATTTTACCACTATAGTCTATTTATTGTCCTACCTCCTAACCTTACTGCATTTTTGCACTACATTTTGCACTCTGTATATAGATTTTCTATTGTTTTTTTTTTTTTTGACTGTTTGTTTAATGTGTAACTCTGTGTTGTTTTTGTCGCACTGCTTTGCTTTGTCTTGGCCAGGTCGCAGTTGCAAATGAGAACTTGTTCTCAACTGACCTACCTGGTTAAATAAAGGTGAAATAAAAATAAATAAAAATAGGAGGATGCTTATTGGTAGGCTTCTCGGTGGAAGAATACTGAGATAGGGTCGGGCGTGGCCCCAATGAGACTGGTCGTTTGTATTGGGCCTGGGGCTTGGCTAGAAGAGGGAGTTTGGGTAAAGGAGGGAACTCCTCCACTGAGGACGAAAAGGGAGTTGGCACTGAGGTGGTTGGCAAGGAAGTCAACTGTGGTGGGACCTGGGCTTTAGCTGGGGCTATATGCCAGGGGTTCTGTCGTGGGGCCAGTCGACCAGGAGTCAGTGTAGTTATTGGCTGCGGAGAGGAGGCTGATAATGAGGGGAAGAGGGGCTCTGTTGTGTGGCCAGAGAGGGTTGCCCTAAGGGGTTGTCTGTGGTGAGTTTCTAGAGAGGTGTTCAGCATTGTTTCAACTGTAGTTATGGTGGTGTGTGTGAGTTTATGTGTGTATCTCTTCTGGGCCCAGCCCATAGCTATGTATAGTGCAAGAGCGTTGAATGTGTTGGATTGTTGCGTGAGTGATTGGATAATTGTCTGGTAGTGTGTCTGTAGTATGTTCATGTTATTGGTCATCCATTGCTGTGTGTTGGCTAATACTTGGGCTGCAGTGTGGTCTGTTGGTGAAGATGGCTTGATAAAATTGGTGAGTCTGTTCACCTGTCTCATCATACCACTAGGGAACCTTTGGCATGAGATGGCTTTATCAATAATTTCTTTGTGGTGAATTGCCTGTATCAACTTGAAATACAGTTTTGACGTTTGCCTTGTAGCCTCATCAGGGGGTTGGTTTAGGCGTGGCTGTCTGCTAGGAGGGGGGTTTGGGATTCTATTAGTAGGGGGGTGTAAGGCTCCGTTAATGAGGGGTTGTCTGGCTCTATTGCTATGTTGCTGCGTTACTATACTCATAAGGGACTGCATGGCTACCTATAACTGTTGGGGTGGGTATCTCTCACTGGTAGGGACAGAACAGCGTTCACCAACCGGGTGGGTGTATGTTTTAATTGCAAGATGTGAATTTCTGAGCAGTACGAGACGATGTACTGCTCAGTGTGGGTTCTCACCGCTTTGTTGTTGAGGTTGGGGTTGAAGATGAAGGTTGAGTCTGGGGTTTGAAGATGGAGGTTGAGGCTGTAGGTGTTGTAGCCCGTTTCTGGACTTCTTGTTGTAGCTCCAGGGGTGAATATTGTCCAGTTCTGTTGGCTCAGAGGCACAGATTAAAAAGCTCTGGGTTGCAGTTGGATGTCAGCTTCTCCCGTTGGAGTGTTTTTCTCACCCAGTTTATTCTAAAACCCTCCACATCTTCAATTAAAACTTAACTTTTATTATTATATAGTTAAAAAACAACTCAAACAATAGTATAAAAAACCTTTTTCCAATATGATGCCCACTGTGTTGTCCCGTTAAAAAATCCCTGACGTTTCGCAGTCTTTCTGCTTCTTCAGAGGGAATCTTTTTTCCAGTGAGAAAAACCCCAGTGCTTATAAAGGGCCAGTTGGAGAGGGGAAGACCTTCCCACTGCTCCAAGGGCCCAAATGTCTATGTCTTGATTTTCATTTGTTGAATCTGCTGTCACTCCCTCTACTATGTTCTAACTGTCCTTCCTATTGGCTGGTTCATTACTGTGTATGTTCTATTGGCCCCTTTTGAATTTCAATCTAAGTCTGTAAGACTACTGATTGGTGAAAAGAGAGTAGGGGGGGGTTTGAAAGAAAGAGAGGGAAAGAGGGGATGGGGAATGTGTAAGACTGTCTAAGTTGATTTATATAGAAATATATACACCCCCACACACACACACACACACCCACACACATACACCTATATATATACACCCACACACACATACACCTAGCCATACACCCGCGCCCACACATACCTATATATTTCCCTACCCACATATATATATATCTTTCTCTGTTGATCCCTAGGGTCCTTTGTGGCTCAGTTGTCAGAGCACAGCTCCTTCAACCCTGAGGTTGTTGGTTCAACCCCTGCTGGGTGCTAGCATGAAATTGCCAGTCCATCATTGACTAATGCTAATTGTTAGTCCTAAAGATATATCCTGTATTTCCCTATTTTTGTTATTCTCAATCCTTCCGTTCCTATCTTTCCCTATTATGACCTTATTCTGGCCCTATCCTCCATGCTTTCTCCTATTTCTTTCACTCGATGTTTCCGTCCCTTGGTCTATTTCATTTGCTTAGCTGTTTGGCATCTGTGAGGTTCCCTGTGGCATAATGAGACAAAATCAAAGAAATAAATCAAAATCAAATCCAAAGGAAAAGGACATTTGGGTTCTGTATTGTTGTGGTGTAGGACTCCTTTGGTGTGGTTCTGTTGTGGGAAGAGTTGTTAATCACAATGGAAGTGTTATTCTTCTCTCGGTGGGCATAAACATAGGTCCCCAGTGGGCAGCGAAAATCCAACAAGAAAACCATTCATTACGGTTTGGAGGGGTTCCACAACAATGGCACGGGCTAGGGTTAGGTTTTAAATTAGGGTGGGATTAAAAAGAGACTGGGTTATCTTTTTGTGCTCTGGCCTATTGCTGTATGTCCCTCCAATATAATCCTTTAAAAAAACTTCCTTGTTAAAATTCCCTATGCTATCTCCTAAGAGCCTAAAAAATGAAGTAGGTTCTCATTGTTGGTGGTTATCTAGGACCATGAAAGGACTGAGATGTTAAAATATACAAGGGATCCAGGGATAGATGCTTTATTAATATTATATATACACACACACACAATTAAACATATATATATATATATATATAAAAAAAAAAAAAAAAAAAAAAAGTGCTACAGATTAAGTGCTATACTGTTAAAACAAATTCAAATCCCTAAAAAGAGAGAGAGGAAAAAAACAAGCCATGCATATATTAAAATATTAGACCAAAGAAAATGTAATTATTTAGTTTTGTGTTTTATGGTGCATCCTTCTTCCACCTCCTTGTGATCCCTGTAACTAAGTGCTATCCCTTTCACTGTGTCCTATCTAACTGGTTAAAAACGTTCATTCAGACCGGTGGGTGTAATTGTCTGTAGGTCTCTTATCCACCTCCCCTCCGCTGCTTTTCGCCGCCCACTGGTCCATCCAGAGCATGACTGTAAACCTGATATGGTGAGGTAAGTGATGGGGTGATCCTGGAAATGAGTGACTAGTTCTGTGTGTAGATGGGCCCGTTTTATATTGTATAGGTGTTGTTTGAGTCTGGTTTCTATTGTGTACTGTGTTTCTCCGATGTAGTGTTTTTTACATAATGTGCAAGTAATTATATAAATGACATTTGGAGTGTTGAGTGAGATAGAGTCTAAAACCGGAGTGGAGGTCTTGCTATGTGGGTTGGAAATGAATTTTCTTTGTTTAAAGTGGGCCGTGTGGGGTTTGGGTGGTTGTTGGGGCTTATTGCTGTATTTTGCTCTGATGAGGATGTCTTTAAGACTCTTGTTCCTTCTAAATGCTGAGATGATTCTAAATGGCTGAAGGGGTGTGTATGCCTGTTGGGTAATGGACAAATTGTGTTTGAATGCCTGATGTAACGGTCTAATCCTATGGGAGAATGTAGTGACTAAAGGGATGAGGGTTATCTGTGTAGGATTAGGGAGGGAGTTAGGGTTAGGGATGGGGGAGAGGTTGGGGTTAAGGTTAGGGTTAGGGTTAGGGGTGGGGTTAGGGGTGGGGTTAGGGTTAGGGTCAGGGATGGGGGAGAGGTTGGGGTTAGGGTTAAGGTTAGGGTTAGGGTTAGGGTTAAGGTTAGAGTTAGGGGTGGGGTTAGGGTTAGGGTTGGGGTTGGGGTTGGGGTTAGGGTCAGGGATGGGGGAGAGGTTGGGGTTAGGGTTAAGGTTAGGTTTAGGGTTAGGGATGGGGGAGAGGTTGGGGTTAAGGTTAGGGTTAGGGTTAGGGGTGGGGTTAGGGTTGGGGTTAGGGTCAGGGATGGGGGAGAGGTTGGGGTTAGGGTTAGGGTTAGGGTTAGGGTTAGGGTTAGGGTTAGGGTTAGGTTTATGATAGTGAGTTTATTGATGGTGTTAAACCGTTAGTTGCACGGGCCTATTGCTGCTGCCTCTTCTGTTTGGGTATATTATCCCCCTAGAACCAGGGTTAGGGTTAGGGTTAGGGGTTAGGGTTAGGGTTAGGGTTAGGGTTAGGGTTAGGGTTAGGGTTAGGTTTAGTTTTTAGGAATCCCAGAGGTCGATCCGATACATTCAGAGACCCGGGAGGAAGGGCACGCCGCTTGCCGAGCAGGAGAGCCGAGGGGTCCGGGCACAAGCACCCCAGTGTTGCCAATGACCCTATTAGTTGCCCACTTTTGTAGAGCTGGTTATGGGGTGCGATGGTTCGTTCGGTGTGCGTCCGTTGATAAGTCCGTAACAGTCGGTAGGGTCAAGGTGGGGATGGGGTTAGGGTTAGGGTTAGGGTTAGGCAAGTGTTATGGTGAGGTTAAGGTTAGGATTAGGGTTAGGTTAGGGTTAGGTAAGGGTTAGGGTTAAGGTTAGGGTTAGGTTGGGGTGAGGGATAGGTTAGGGTTAGGGTTAGGTTGGGGTGAGGGATAGGTTAGGGTTAGGGATAGGTTGGGGTGAGGGATAGGTAGGGGTAAGGAAAAGTCATCTTACTGTCCATGTGTCGACGGAGGTTATTCCGGCAGAGTCCCGTAGGGTGTGACTCCCTTCAAGGATCATCTATCCCTGTTGGTTGCCATGCTTCTTCCCCGTGTTCGTCTGTGTTTAGGTCCTAGGTGTTTCAACATGCAAGAGCCTTGGTGAGTTATTCCCTTCCAGGATCCTAACTCCCAATCGGTTGCCATGTATCTGCATCTAGCTGGTCTGTCGTGGCGTAATAGGTGTAGGATCAGGCAAAAACCATAGAATGCCATTCCCAACCAGGGTCCTGGCCATTCAGTCGGTTGCCATGTGTCCATACCAGGAGGGTCCGTCAGTGAGTCTTGGGTGTTTGAGCAGACAAAAACCCAGAAGTGTTACCTTCTCTACGGTTGTCAAGCATCCACCCCCAGTACTCCGTCCTACGTCCAGAGTGGGTATGTACTTGGCTTAGGGTCAGGCAAAAACCATAGAGGGCCATTCCCTTCCAGGATCCTAGCATCTCAGTCGGTTGCCATGTGTCCATGCCAGGCTGTACAGTCAGTGAGTCTAGGGTGTTTGAGCAGACAAAAACCCAGGAAGTGAGACCTCCTCTACGGTTGTCAAGCATCCACACCCCGTGCTCCGTCCTTAGTCCTCAGTGGTTCAGATGGCGAGAACCGATAGGGCGCCTCCTATCCAGGATAGTGGCACCTCTATAGGGTGTCATGCTTAGCCAGTGAGATATCCGTCGCTATGTCAGTAGATCATCCATGGTCATCTCAGCGTGGGCCCGACGGGGCTGGGGGTCCGCCAGCTGGTCAAATCACTGTGTCGAATCCGCCTCCCCGTCAAGCTGCACCTGGTTCCCCTCAAGGTCCCATGGCCCCAAACTGCGTGCCGGCGCGCCGAGCGATTCCAAGCCCATTTCACCAACACTCCATTGTAGCACCCCCTGCTCCGCCAGGCCAATCTTCCGCAAATCCCAAGGACTGCAAGCCGACGGTTACAGAAGGGCTCGCCGGGAGTGAAGGCGTATCGTTGGCCGCTTGCCAACCCCGCATACTCTTCGGTGAGAGATTCTGGCATTTTTTTTAAGATATCTGGTACTCGGATTGCGTAGGGCAGCATCGCTTTTTTAGGGCGCCTTATCCCGTGCGAAGATCCGAAGTGCACTCTTCTCTGAGCCCCTAGGAGCAGCGGGGGCAGGGTTTGCGTCGAGGTCTTAAAGATGGGGAAAGAGTAGGGAGGGAAGGGGGAGACCATCCGTCCAGTCCCACGGGCTACTGGATGATTACCTTTGAATACCGTAGTTTGCGCCCTTTTGTTAGGATCTGGACAGGCCTAGTTTGCTAGGTAAGGCTCAGCGCACGGACGGCACGGCAGCAGGGGTCGAGTGGACCGAAGGTTGGAGGAATTTTGGTCCTCTCAGTCATAAAGATGAGGGTTGTTGGTGGGTTGTAGTTGTTGAAGGTGTAGGGGATGCCCACGTAGTGGGGCCCCTAAGAGTGCTGATGGGTAGGTAGGTAGGTGGGTGGGTTGGTGGATGGATGGGTGTTTGTAGATGCCTAGGTGGTGTCTTAAGACACATGATGTTGGTGGTCCTGTGTGTCTGTCAAAGGCTCGGGCCGAAGTCGGTGCAGGGCCCAAGGTCATGGCAACCCTTGAATGTCCGACGTGTGTGGATAGCTGTAAAGTGGGAGGGTCCTTGGTCTGAGGCGGCCCTCCGCGATCCACACACGTCGGAGATGTCAGAAGGTCCGCGGTAGCGGCAACCTCCTAAGTCTCCGACCGAGCCAGTGACGTGGTAGAGACCGTTGTAGTTGTGGCCCTTGTTGGTAGTGGTGAGGCGGTGGTTCGGACCAGGAGTTGTAGAGGGCCCAAAGTCATGGCAACCCTCAGTGTCCGACGAGGGCGGAGGGTCTAAAACAGATTTGGGAGGGCCCGTGGTAGCGGCAACCCTGTTCCTTCGACCCCCGTCGGAGACTAAGTAGGGCCCGTGGTCACGGCAGCCCCATGTCTCGTGGCCCGAGCCTGTTGATGTGGCTGGATCGTTGGTGTATTCCGTGTGCTGGGTCTGGTTGAGGTAGTTTTCGTTGAAGATGCGACGTTCCGGCGATGAGGCCTGGTTGCCGGCCAAAATTTCTTTCTGGTGGCCTAACAAGGCGTCTACTCCGATAGGAGGTAGAGGGTCTGAATGATCGTTGTTGACCAGGTAGAGCATCTGGTTGTCCCTCGTAGCGTCGTCCGAGGTCGGAGGTGGGTGCTGAGGTGTTGGTGTTCTCCATGCTGGGTGTAGGCATCAAAGTGCTGTAAGCCCAGCTCTGTAGTGCTTCCTCCCTCGCCGTCTTGTAGTGTGGAGCTATGTAAAACTCAAATTAAGGAGAGAGAAAAGTATGAAATAATGAAAAAAGTAGCCAAAAGGAGACCCCTCCGAAGTCCGTGTGGAACCCGCCTACCTTACGGCAACACAACGGATCTAGAAGGGTCCCAGCCACGACGCGTTTCTGCCTGCTCGGCTTCCTCAGGTGGCAGGGAGGAAAAGGTAGAAAAAATGTGCCAAAAGGTGCACTCAGTCGGTACTAGGTGTTACCCGTTCCTGGACTGAAAAAGGTGTGTGTAGTGTGGGTGTAGTGTAGGTGATATTCTAGTGGTTCTTCCAAGTCGGTTCCTTTTTCTTCAGTTGATGGCTTGTAGAGGTCTTTATCCTTGAAGTGCTTCGACCAAGTGGTGATGAGAGTGAGGAGATGCTCCGCTTTTATACAGAGAAGGGGCGTGGTTGAATTAAGGCTGAGGGTTCTCATTGGTTCATGCTGTGTACATGCGTTGGGCATGTGAGGGGATTGCAGAATCCATAGTGGCCTGATTGGGATGTCAATGTCATCTGTAGATTAGGTGTAGGAGTAGAGAGTGTTGTTATCCTTTGTTGAAGCACCCGTTGTTCCACACCAACCCACAGTAGTTGTCTTGTTTCTTAGTGTGGGGGCTCTGTGACCCGTGTTGTACCTTGAGAGTAGAAGTCTTGTTGTAGGAGTGAAGAGAGGCCTGGGCTGACTGTGTCCAGGCCCCCCGGCCCACAACACCCAGGCGTCTGGCCAGGTTAGGTTTAGTTTTTAGGAATCCCAGAGGTCGATCCGATACATTCAGAGACCCGGGAGGAAGGGCACGCCGCTTGCCGAGCAGGAGAGCCGAGGGGTCCGGGCACAAGCACCCCAGTGTTGCCAATGACCCTATTAGTTGCCCACTTTTGTAGAGCTGGTTATGGGGTGCGATGGTTCGTTCGGTGTGCGTCCGTTGATAAGTCCGTAAGAGTCGGTAGGGTCAAGGTGGGGATGGGGTTAGGGTTAGGGTTAGGGTTAGATTAAGGTTAGGGTTAGGGTTTAGGGGTTAGGGTTAGGGTTAGGGTTAAGGTTAGGTTTAGGGTTAGGTAAGTGTTATGATAAGGTAAGGGTTAGGGTAAGGGTTAGGGTTAAGGTAGAGGTTAATGTAGAGGTTAAGGTTAGGGTTAGGGTTAGGTTGGGGTGAGGGATAGGGGCTAGGGTTAGGGGTTAAGGTTAGGGTTAGGTAAGTGTTATGTGAGGTTAAGATTAGTGTTAAGGTTAGGGTTAGGGTTATGGTGAGGTTAAGGTTAGGGTTAGGTAAGTGTTATGGTTAGGTTAAGATTAGGGTTAGGGTTAGGGGTTAGGGGTTAGGGTTAGATTAAGGTTAGGGTTAGGGTTAGGGTTAGGGTTAGGGTTAGGGTTAGAGGTTAGGGTTTAGGTTAGGTAAGTATTATGGTAAGGTTAAGGTTGGGGTTAGGGTTTAAGGTTAGGGTTAGGTAAGTGTTATAGTAAGGTTAGGGTTAGGGTTAGGGTAAGGGTTAGGGTTAGGTTGGGGTGAGGGATAGGGGTTAAGGTTAGGGTTCGGGTTAGGTAAGTATTATGGTGAGGTTAAGGTTAGGGTTAGGTAAGTGTTATAGTAATGTTAGGGTTAGGGTAAAGGTTAGGGTTAAGGTAAAGGTAGAGGTTAAGGTTAGGGTTAGGGTTAGGGTTAGGGTTAGGTAAGTGTTATGGTGAGGTTAAGATTAGGGTTAAGGTTAGGGTTAGGGTTAAGGTTAGGGGTTAGGGTTAGATTAAGGTTAGGGTTAGGTAAGTGTTATGGTGAGGTTAGGGTTAGGGTTAGGGTTAGGGTTAGGGTTAGGGTTAGGGTTTAGGGGTTAGGGTTAGGGTTAAGGTTAGGTTTAGGGTTAGGTAAGTGTTATGATAAGGTAAGGGTTAGGGTAAGGGTTAGGGTTAAGGTAGAGGTTAATGTAGAGGTTAAGGTTAGGGTTAGGGTTAGGTAGGGGTGAGGGATAGGGGCTAGGGTTAGGGGTTAAGGTTAGGGTTAGATTAAGGTTAGGGTTAGGTAAGTATTATGGTGAGGTTAGGGTTAGGGTTAGGTAAGTGTTATGGTGAGGTTAGGGTTAGGGTTTAGGGTTAGGGTTAGGTAAGTGTTATGTGAGGTTAAGATTAGGGTTAAGGTTAGAGTTAGGGTTATGGTGAGGTTAAGGTTCGGGTTAGGTAAGTGTTATGGTTAGGGTTAGGGTTAGGGTTAGGGTTAGGTAAGTGTTATGGTGAGGTTAAGATTAGGGTTAAGGTTAGGGTTAGGGTTATGGTGAGGTTAAGGTTAGGGTTAGGTAAGTGTTATGGTTAGGTTAAGATTAGGGTTAGGGTTAAGGTTAGGGGTTAGGGGTTAGGGTTAGATTAAGGTTAGGGTTAGGTAAGTGTTATGGTGAGGTTAAGGTTAGGGTTAAAGGTTAGGGTTAAGGTTAGGTAAGTATTATGGTAAGGTTAAGGTTAGGGTTAGGGTTTAAGGTTAGGGTTAGGGTTAGGTAAGTGTTATAGTAAGGTTAGGGTAAGGGTAAGGGTAAGGGTTAGGGTTAGGTTGGGGTGAGGGATAGGGGTTAGGGTTAGGGTTAGGGTTAGGTAAGTATTATGGTAAGGTTAAGGTTAGGGTTAGGGTTAGGTAAGTGTTATAGTAATGTTAGGGTTAGGGTAAAGGTTAGGGTTAAGGGTTAGGGTTAGATTAAGTTTAGGGTTAGGGTTAGGGTTAGGTAAGTGTTATGGTGAGGTTAAGGTTAGGGCTAGGGGTTAGGGTAAAGGTTAGGGTTAGTGTTAAGGTAGAGGTTACTGTAGAGGTTAAGGTTAGGGATAGGGGTTAGGGTTAGGGTTAGGGTTAGGGTTAGGTAAGTATTATGGTGAGGTTAAGGTTAGGGTTAGGTAAGTGTTATAGTAATGTTAGGGTTAGGGTAAAGGTTAGGGTTAAGGTAAAGGTAGAGGTTAAGGTTAGGGTTAGGGTTAGGGTTAGGGTTAGGTAAGTGTTATGGTGAGGTTAAGATTAGGGTTAAGGTTAGGGTTAGGGTTAAGGTTAGGGGTTAGGGTTAGATTAAGGTTAGGGTTAGGTAAGTGTTATGGTGAGGTTAGGGTTAGGGTTAGGGTTAGGGTTAGGGTTAGGGTTAGGGTTTAGGGGTTAGGGTTAGGGTTAAGGTTAGGTTTAGGGTTAGGTAAGTGTTATGATAAGGTAAGGGTTAGGGTAAGGGTTAGGGTTAAGGTAGAGGTTAATGTAGAGGTTAAGGTTAGGGTTAGGGTTAGGTAGGGGTGAGGGATAGGGGCTAGGGTTAGGGGTTAAGGTTAGGGTTAGATTAAGGTTAGGGTTAGGTAAGTATTATGGTGAGGTTAGGGTTAGGGTTAGGTAAGTGTTATGGTGAGGTTAGGGTTAGGGTTTAGGGTTAGGGTTAGGTAAGTGTTATGTGAGGTTAAGATTAGGGTTAAGGTTAGAGTTAGGGTTATGGTGAGGTTAAGGTTCGGGTTAGGTAAGTGTTATGGTTAGGGTTAGGGTTAGGGTTAGGGTTAGGTAAGTGTTATGGTGAGGTTAAGATTAGGGTTAAGGTTAGGGTTAGGGTTATGGTGAGGTTAAGGTTAGGGTTAGGTAAGTGTTATGGTTAGGTTAAGATTAGGGTTAGGGTTAAGGTTAGGGGTTAGGGGTTAGGGTTAGATTAAGGTTAGGGTTAGGTAAGTGTTATGGTGAGGTTAAGGTTAGGGTTAAAGGTTAGGGTTAAGGTTAGGTAAGTATTATGGTAAGGTTAAGGTTAGGGTTAGGGTTTAAGGTTAGGGTTAAGGTTAGGTAAGTATTATGGTAAGGTTAAGGTTAGGGTTAGGGTTTAAGGTTAGGGTTAGGGTTAGGTAAGTGTTATAGTAAGGTTAGGGTAAGGGTAAGGGTAAGGGTTAGGGTTAGGTTGGGGTGAGGGATAGGGGTTAGGGTTAGGGTTAGGGTTAGGTAAGTATTATGGTAAGGTTAAGGTTAGGGTTAGGGTTAGGTAAGTGTTATAGTAATGTTAGGGTTAGGGTAAAGGTTAGGGTTAAGGGTTAGGGTTAGATTAAGTTTAGGGTTAGGGTTAGGGTTAGGTAAGTGTTATGGTGAGGTTAAGGTTAGGGCTAGGGGTTAGGGTAAAGGTTAGGGTTAGTGTTAAGGTAGAGGTTACTGTAGAGGTTAAGGTTAGGGATAGGGGTTACTGTAGAGGTTAAGGTTAGGGATAGGGGTTAGGGTTAGGGTTAGGGTTAGGGTTAGGGTTAGGGTTAGGGTTAGGGTTAGGGTTAGGGTTAGGGTTAGGTTTTAAATTAGGGTGGGATTAAAAAGAGACTGGGTTATCTTTTTGTGCTCTGGCCTATTGCTGTATGTCCCTCCAATATAATCCTTTAAAAAAACTTCCTTGTTAAAATTCCCTATGCTATCTCCTAAGAGCCTAAAAAATGAAGTAGGTTCTCATTGTTGGTGGTTATCTAGGACCATGAAAGGACTGAGATGTTAAAATATACAAGGGATCCAGGGATAGATGCTTTATTAATATTATATATACACACACACACACACACACACAATTAAACATATATATATATATATATATAAAAATTGTGCTACAGATTAAGTGCTATACTGTTAAAACAAATTCAAATCCATAAAAAAGAGAGAGAGAGAAAAAAAATCAAGCCATGCATATATTAAAATATTAGACCAAAGAAAATGTAATTATTTAGTTTTGTGTTTTATGGTGCATCCTTCTTCCACCTCCTTGTGATCCCTGTAACTAAGTGCTATCCCTTTCACTGTGTCCTATCTAACTGGTTAAAAACGTTCATTCAGACCGGTGGGTGTAATTGTCTGTAGGTCTCTTATCCACCTCCCCTCCGCTGCTTTTCGCCGCCCACTGGTCCATCCAGAGCATGACTGTAAACCTGATATGGTGAGGTAAGTGATGGGGTGATCCTGGAAATGAGTGACTAGTTCTGTGTGTAGATGGGCCCGTTTTATATTGTATAGGTGTTGTTTGAGTCTGGTTTCTATTGTGTACTGTGTTTCTCCGATGTAGTGTTTTTTACATAATGTGCAAGTAATTATATAAATGACATTTGGAGTGTTGAGTGAGATAGAGTCTAAAACCGGAGTGGAGGTCTTGCTATGTGGGTTGGAAATGAATTTTCTTTGTTTAAAGTGGGCCGTGTGGGGTTTGGGTGGTTGTTGGGGCTTATTGCTGTATTTTGCTCTGATGAGGATGTCTTTAAGACTCTTGTTCCTTCTAAATGCTGAGATGATTCTAAATGGCTGAAGGGGTGTGTATGCCTGTTGGGTAATGGACAAATTGTGTTTAAATGCCTGATGTAACGGTCTAATCCTATGGGAGAATGTAGTGACTAAAGGGATGAGGGTTATCTGTGTAGGATTAGGGAGGGAGTTAGGGTTAGGGATGGGGGAGAGGTTGGGGTTAAGGTTAGGGTTAGGGTTAGGGGTGGGGTTAGGGGTGGGGTTAGGGGTGGGGTTAGGGTTAGGGTTAGGGTCAGGGATGGGGGAGAGGTTGGGGTTAGGGTTAGGGTTAAGGTTAGGGTTAGGGTTAAGGTTAGAGTTAGGGGTGGGGTTAGGGTTAGGGTTGGGGTTGGGGTTGGGGTTGGGGTTAGGGTCAGGGATGGGGGAGAGGTTGGGGTTAGGGTTAGGGTTAAGGTTAGGTTTAGGGTTAGGGATGGGGGAGAGGTTGGGGTTAAGGTTAGGGTTAGGGTTAGGGGTGGGGTTAGGGTTAGGGTTGGGGTTAGGGTCAGGGATGGGGGAGAGGTTGGGGTTAGGGTTAGGGTTAAGGTTAGGGTTAGGGTTAGGGATGGGGGAGAGGTTAGGGTTAAGGTTAGGGTTAGGGTCAGGGTTAGGGTTAGGGTTAGGGTTAGGGGTGGGAGTGGGAACAGGATACGAACCCGGGTTAGGGTAAGGGTTATGGTTGGGGTTAGGATCAGGGTTAAGGTCGGGAGAATGGGGGAATTTAGCAGTGCCTCCAGATGTTCTGTGATGAAAGTCGGAGTCAGAAAGAGTGATTGACAAACCTGTGTTTTTGGAAAGTGTCCGCTGAATGGGAGAGAGGGCAGCCAAAGTGCTGGTCTTTATTGTTCTTAAATATCGTTTGGAGTATCCTCTCTCTCTAAGTGCATGGAATAGTGTTTGAATTGATTTTTCCAGATCGTGTTGGCAGGAGGATATCCTGTGAAACCGTATAATTTGTGATTTGATGATACCTTTAAATGTATGTTTGGGATGATAGCTGTGTTTATGGAGTAGAGCATGTGTGTCTGTTGGTTTGAAATAAACTTTAGTGAGTAATGTTTTTTGACCCTGGTTTATCTGATTAAAGAAAACTGTAGTATCTAAAAAGTGTATTTCACATGGATCTATTGTGTATTTAACCTTAATGGACGGGTGGTGACTGTTGAGGATGCTGATGAATTCTGTGAATAGTTGGATGTCATGGGGCCAGGCTCCTATTATGTCATCTAAAAATCTGTAATAAAATGTTGGTTGATGTGGGCACTTTGCCAACGCCTCTCTCTCCCATTCAGCCATGTAGATGTTTGCATATGCAGGGGCAAATTTCTTCCCCATCGCTGTTCCCTCCACCTGTAAGTAGTGCCTATCATTAAATATAAAATCGTTGTGTGTAAGACTAATTTCTAATAATTGTAGTAACTCATTATCCGGTCTATCCTTATCTGGGTGTGCATTGAAAAGATTTCTAACCGTCTGTATTCCTGTTGCTGTGTTTATGTTAGTGTATAAGCTATCAATATCTATTGTGAATATGTATGTTTTGGAGGGAACAACGATGGGTTTAATCTTCTCCAGAAAGTGGTATGTGTCTCTGAGATAACTAGGGTGTCTAGTGGAGAGAGGGTTGATATGATGGTCAATGTATTGAGCTATGTTGTACGATTCACTATTGCAGTCTGATACGATGGGCCTGCCAGGAGGAACTTCATGGGGAATTGTCCAGGTGTCTGGTTCTTTGTGAATTTTACACAGTAGGTAAAACAGTCTGGGTCGTGGGGTGTCTGGTCCAAATAAAAAGTCTCGTTGTTTTTTAGTGATGTATCGTTTTTCATGAAGTGTTTGTACTATTCTACGTAGTTTAGTCTGAGTCTGTGGTTGTAGGCTGTTTTCTATGGGTATATAGTACTTGGTGTTGGATAACTGTCTGTTTGCCTCGTATATGTATTGATGTTTGTCTAGGATCACTGTCTTTGATCCCTTATCTGCTGGTTTCAGTATTATGTTAGGGTTCTTTATGAGTTCTGTTATTGCTTGTCTTTCTGTGCCAGTGAGGTTGTCCTGTCTATCTGCCTGACTATGGTAGTTATGAAGGGTGTCTTGGTCCGTGCTGATTAGGGTCCGTACCCTCCTGTCTACCTGGGACAACTTAGGTTCCCAGGTAGAAGGGAGGGTGAATGGTGAGTAGTTGTCATTTGACTGATAGTCAAAATAGTCCAGAAGTTTAAGTCGTCTATGGTATTTGTAGGTGTCCCTATGAAGTTCCTCCCAGTCAAATTTGACGGGACGGGGGATGAAGGACAACCCTCTCTCCAGGAGTTTGGCCTGTGCTGCTGTAAGTTGAAAAGATTTGGACAAATTCATAATGTTTGATATCGAGGGGCGAACTGTACCTTCTGCTGGAGGATCTAAGGAAGGAGCTGGGACAGGAAGGGAGAGGGAGAGGGAGAGTAAATTGTAAATTTAGTTGATCACACCAATTCTTAAAAATGATGTCTGCTGTGGTTGTTGTCCAGTGTATCAGGTCTGTTGTTGTGTGGAATGTGTCGTGTGGTATCTCAAAGAGAAATGGGCTATGTGTGGTGATGTAACCGTTAATGACTTTTAGGTTCCGTTTCTGGTCTGGTGAAAGGAGTTGTGAGTGGTTGATGATGGGGATGTAGATCATTGCGTTAGGGAAAGTGACTCTGGCTTCCCTAAGCATTGATGCAATCTGTTTGGTTGAGGTTTTGTATGGGTCATTATCCATGTTGTTTATGCCCACCGAGAGAACCACTATGCTGGGGTCTACCTGGACCGCTGTTTTCTCCAGGACCTTTATAAAATGGTAGAAAGTTGCCCCTGGGTAGCTGTCAATTTGTATGTTTGGGTTGTGAAATGGAGGAATTCTGTTCACATTAGTCTCCCAACACCAGTATTGGTTTGTTTGCTTTAAAATTCCAGTCCGCCACCTTGCTTTTGGGTCTAGCTTTATGATAAGACGGTTTCTGTAGGGTTACTAGGGGTGGGGGTTGGTGCTGTGATTGTTGCTGGGTCTCGGGCTGGGGTTTGGGCTGGGGTGGCTGTGTTGAGGCGTCAGTTCTATAGGGGTCTATGACTGGCAGTGACTTGGTGTCTTTTTGGGAGGGCTCAGATTGGGTGTTTTTGGGGTGTTGCCCATTGTTTGGCCCATCAATCGTCATTTGCCCCTGGAGCTGCCCATTCATAGTGTGACCCCCTGAGCTGGCGCCTCCTGTTGGTGAGAGAGATAGAGGTGAAATCCTTTCCAAGTTTTTCACTGCCACATTACTATATTTATTTATCATGGTAGTCGGAGTGCTAACCAGAGGGCTGGGGAGTATTGCTGTAACACCAAGGGTTTCTGGCTGGCTGCAGGCCCTATGGTGAAACTCAACTGGGGTCTGAATTGAATTAAAGGAGTTCATGATTGGGAGTTCGGGGTTGGAGTCTATGGTGGGTGATGGGGGACCAATAATGCTAGGAATACTGTACTCCTGAGTGGTCAATGGGTTATTTGATCTCTGTGGGTTGTGAGGAGAAGTGGAGGTAGAGGTCCTCATGATGTCCTCTCCTTTTGACTTGGGAGAGGAAGGGGGAATGGGTACCGTGTTGTTCTTAGAGTGGGGCGGAGAGTTGGTTGTAGCAATGTTGCTAACATCTATCTGTGTCTGGGAAAGAGAAATGGGGGACGAGGGGGTTGAGGTACGGACCCCATTCTCAGCGGAAAATTGTCCCCGAGTAGGAGGATGCTTATTGGTAGGCTTCTCGGTGGAAGAATACTGAGATAGGGTCGGGCGTGGCCCCAATGAGACTGGTCGTTTGTATTGGGCCTGGGGCTTGGCTAGAAGAGGGAGTTTGGGTAAAGGAGGGAACTCCTCCACTGAGGACGAAAAGGGAGTTGGCACTGAGGTGGTTGGCAAGGAAGTCAACTGTGGTGGGACCTGGGCTTTAGCTGGGGCTATATGCCAGGGGTTCTGTCGTGGGGCCAGTCGACCAGGAGTCAGTGTAGTTATTGGCTGCGGAGAGGAGGCTGATAATGAGGGGAAGAGGGGCTCTGTTGTGTGGCCAGAGAGGGTTGCCCTAAGGGGTTGTCTGTGGTGAGTTTCTAGAGAGGTGTTCAGCATTGTTTCAACTGTAGTTATGGTGGTGTGTGTGAGTTTATGTGTGTATCTCTTCTGGGCCCAGCCCATAGCTATGTATAGTGCAAGAGCGTTGAATGTGTTGGATTGTTGCGTGAGTGATTGGATAATTGTCTGGTAGTGTGTCTGTAGTATGTTCATGTTATTGGTCATCCATTGCTGTGTGTTGGCTAATACTTGGGCTGCAGTGTGGTCTGTTGGTGAAGATGGCTTGATAAAATTGGTGAGTCTGTTCACCTGTCTCATCATACCACTAGGGAACCTTTGGCATGAGATGGCTTTATCAATAATTTCTTTGTGGTGAATTGCCTGTATCAACTTGAAATACAGTTTTGACGTTTGCCTTGTAGCCTCATCAGGGGGTTGGTTTAGGCGTGGCTGTCTGCTAGGAGGGGGGTTTGGGATTCTATTAGTAGGGGGGTGTAAGGCTCCGTTAATGAGGGGTTGTCTGGCTCTATTGCTATGTTGCTGCGTTACTATACTCATAAGGGACTGCATGGCTACCTATAACTGTTGGGGTGGGTATCTCTCACTGGTAGGGACAGAACAGCGTTCACCAACCGGGTGGGTGTATGTTTTAATTGCAAGATGTGAATTTCTGAGCAGTACGAGACGATGTACTGCTCAGTGTGGGTTCTCACCGCTTTGTTGTTGAGGTTGGGGTTGAAGATGAAGGTTGAGTCTGGGGTTTGAAGATGGAGGTTGAGGCTGTAGGTGTTGTAGCCCGTTTCTGGACTTCTTGTTGTAGCTCCAGGGGTGAATATTGTCCAGTTCTGTTGGCTCAGAGGCACAGATTAAAAAGCTCTGGGTTGCAGTTGGATGTCAGCTTCTCCCGTTGGAGTGTTTTTCTCACCCAGTTTATTCTAAAACCCTCCACATCTTCAATTAAAACTTAACTTTTATTATTATATAGTTAAAAAACAACTCAAACAATAGTATAAAAAACCTTTTTCCAATATGATGCCCACTGTGTTGTCCCGTTAAAAAATCCCTGACGTTTCGCAGTCTTTCTGCTTCTTCAGAGGGAATCTTTTTTCCAGTGAGAAAAACCCCAGTGCTTATAAAGGGCCAGTTGGAGAGGGGAAGACCTTCCCACTGCTCCAAGGGCCCAAATGTCTATGTCTTGATTTTCATTTGTTGAATCTGCTGTCACTCCCTCTACTATGTTCTAACTGTCCTTCCTATTGGCTGGTTCATTACTGTGTATGTTCTATTGGCCCCTTTTGAATTTCAATCTAAGTCTGTAAGACTACTGATTGGTGAAAAGAGAGTAGGGGGGGGTTTGAAAGAAAGAGAGGGAAAGAGGGGATGGGGAATGTGTAAGACTGTCTAAGTTGATTTATATAGAAATATATACACCCCCACACACACACACACACACCCACACACATACACCTATATATATACACCCACACACACATACACCTAGCCATACACCCGCGCCCACACATACCTATATATTTCCCTACCCACATATATATATATCTTTCTCTGTTGATCCCTAGGGTCCTTTGTGGCTCAGTTGTCAGAGCACAGCTCCTTCAACCCTGAGGTTGTTGGTTCAACCCCTGCTGGGTGCTAGCATGAAATTGCCAGTCCATCATTGACTAATGCTAATTGTTAGTCCTAAAGATATATCCTGTATTTCCCTATTTTTGTTATTCTCAATCCTTCCGTTCCTATCTTTCCCTATTATGACCTTATTCTGGCCCTATCCTCCATGCTTTCTCCTATTTCTTTCACTCGATGTTTCCGTCCCTTGGTCTATTTCATTTGCTTAGCTGTTTGGCATCTGTGAGGTTCCCTGTGGCATAATGAGACAAAATCAAAGAAATAAATCAAAATCAAATCCAAAGGAAAAGGACATTTGGGTTCTGTATTGTTGTGGTGTAGGACTCCTTTGGTGTGGTTCTGTTGTGGGAAGAGTTGTTAATCACAATGGAAGTGTTATTCTTCTCTCGGTGGGCATAAACATAGGTCCCCAGTGGGCAGCGAAAATCCAACAAGAAAACCATTCATTACGGTTTGGAGGGGTTCCACAACAATGGCACGGGCTAGGGTTAGGTTTTAAATTAGGGTGGGATTAAAAAGAGACTGGGTTATCTTTTTGTGCTCTGGCCTATTGCTGTATGTCCCTCCAATATAATCCTTTAAAAAAACTTCCTTGTTAAAATTCCCTATGCTATCTCCTAAGAGCCTAAAAAATGAAGTAGGTTCTCATTGTTGGTGGTTATCTAGGACCATGAAAGGACTGAGATGTTAAAATATACAAGGGATCCAGGGATAGATGCTTTATTAATATTATATATACACACACACACAATTAAACATATATATATATATATATATAAAAAAAAAAAAAAAAAAAAAAAGTGCTACAGATTAAGTGCTATACTGTTAAAACAAATTCAAATCCCTAAAAAGAGAGAGAGGAAAAAAACAAGCCATGCATATATTAAAATATTAGACCAAAGAAAATGTAATTATTTAGTTTTGTGTTTTATGGTGCATCCTTCTTCCACCTCCTTGTGATCCCTGTAACTAAGTGCTATCCCTTTCACTGTGTCCTATCTAACTGGTTAAAAACGTTCATTCAGACCGGTGGGTGTAATTGTCTGTAGGTCTCTTATCCACCTCCCCTCCGCTGCTTTTCGCCGCCCACTGGTCCATCCAGAGCATGACTGTAAACCTGATATGGTGAGGTAAGTGATGGGGTGATCCTGGAAATGAGTGACTAGTTCTGTGTGTAGATGGGCCCGTTTTATATTGTATAGGTGTTGTTTGAGTCTGGTTTCTATTGTGTACTGTGTTTCTCCGATGTAGTGTTTTTTACATAATGTGCAAGTAATTATATAAATGACATTTGGAGTGTTGAGTGAGATAGAGTCTAAAACCGGAGTGGAGGTCTTGCTATGTGGGTTGGAAATGAATTTTCTTTGTTTAAAGTGGGCCGTGTGGGGTTTGGGTGGTTGTTGGGGCTTATTGCTGTATTTTGCTCTGATGAGGATGTCTTTAAGACTCTTGTTCCTTCTAAATGCTGAGATGATTCTAAATGGCTGAAGGGGTGTGTATGCCTGTTGGGTAATGGACAAATTGTGTTTGAATGCCTGATGTAACGGTCTAATCCTATGGGAGAATGTAGTGACTAAAGGGATGAGGGTTATCTGTGTAGGATTAGGGAGGGAGTTAGGGTTAGGGATGGGGGAGAGGTTGGGGTTAAGGTTAGGGTTAGGGTTAGGGGTGGGGTTAGGGGTGGGGTTAGGGTTAGGGTCAGGGATGGGGGAGAGGTTGGGGTTAGGGTTAAGGTTAGGGTTAGGGTTAGGGTTAAGGTTAGAGTTAGGGGTGGGGTTAGGGTTAGGGTTGGGGTTGGGGTTGGGGTTAGGGTCAGGGATGGGGGAGAGGTTGGGGTTAGGGTTAAGGTTAGGTTTAGGGTTAGGGATGGGGGAGAGGTTGGGGTTAAGGTTAGGGTTAGGGTTAGGGGTGGGGTTAGGGTTGGGGTTAGGGTCAGGGATGGGGGAGAGGTTGGGGTTAGGGTTAGGGTTAGGGTTAGGGTTAGGGTTAGGGTTAGGGTTAGGTTTATGATAGTGAGTTTATTGATGGTGTTAAACCGTTAGTTGCACGGGCCTATTGCTGCTGCCTCTTCTGTTTGGGTATATTATCCCCCTAGAACCAGGGTTAGGGTTAGGGTTAGGGGTTAGGGTTAGGGTTAGGGTTAGGGTTAGGGTTAGGGTTAGGTTTAGTTTTTAGGAATCCCAGAGGTCGATCCGATACATTCAGAGACCCGGGAGGAAGGGCACGCCGCTTGCCGAGCAGGAGAGCCGAGGGGTCCGGGCACAAGCACCCCAGTGTTGCCAATGACCCTATTAGTTGCCCACTTTTGTAGAGCTGGTTATGGGGTGCGATGGTTCGTTCGGTGTGCGTCCGTTGATAAGTCCGTAACAGTCGGTAGGGTCAAGGTGGGGATGGGGTTAGGGTTAGGGTTAGGGTTAGGCAAGTGTTATGGTGAGGTTAAGGTTAGGATTAGGGTTAGGTTAGGGTTAGGTAAGGGTTAGGGTTAAGGTTAGGGTTAGGTTGGGGTGAGGGATAGGTTAGGGTTAGGGTTAGGTTGGGGTGAGGGATAGGTTAGGGTTAGGGATAGGTTGGGGTGAGGGATAGGTAGGGGTAAGGAAAAGTCATCTTACTGTCCATGTGTCGACGGAGGTTATTCCGGCAGAGTCCCGTAGGGTGTGACTCCCTTCAAGGATCATCTATCCCTGTTGGTTGCCATGCTTCTTCCCCGTGTTCGTCTGTGTTTAGGTCCTAGGTGTTTCAACATGCAAGAGCCTTGGTGAGTTATTCCCTTCCAGGATCCTAACTCCCAATCGGTTGCCATGTATCTGCATCTAGCTGGTCTGTCGTGGCGTAATAGGTGTAGGATCAGGCAAAAACCATAGAATGCCATTCCCAACCAGGGTCCTGGCCATTCAGTCGGTTGCCATGTGTCCATACCAGGAGGGTCCGTCAGTGAGTCTTGGGTGTTTGAGCAGACAAAAACCCAGAAGTGTTACCTTCTCTACGGTTGTCAAGCATCCACCCCCAGTACTCCGTCCTACGTCCAGAGTGGGTATGTACTTGGCTTAGGGTCAGGCAAAAACCATAGAGGGCCATTCCCTTCCAGGATCCTAGCATCTCAGTCGGTTGCCATGTGTCCATGCCAGGCTGTACAGTCAGTGAGTCTAGGGTGTTTGAGCAGACAAAAACCCAGGAAGTGAGACCTCCTCTACGGTTGTCAAGCATCCACACCCCGTGCTCCGTCCTTAGTCCTCAGTGGTTCAGATGGCGAGAACCGATAGGGCGCCTCCTATCCAGGATAGTGGCACCTCTATAGGGTGTCATGCTTAGCCAGTGAGATATCCGTCGCTATGTCAGTAGATCATCCATGGTCATCTCAGCGTGGGCCCGACGGGGCTGGGGGTCCGCCAGCTGGTCAAATCACTGTGTCGAATCCGCCTCCCCGTCAAGCTGCACCTGGTTCCCCTCAAGGTCCCATGGCCCCAAACTGCGTGCCGGCGCGCCGAGCGATTCCAAGCCCATTTCACCAACACTCCATTGTAGCACCCCCTGCTCCGCCAGGCCAATCTTCCGCAAATCCCAAGGACTGCAAGCCGACGGTTACAGAAGGGCTCGCCGGGAGTGAAGGCGTATCGTTGGCCGCTTGCCAACCCCGCATACTCTTCGGTGAGAGATTCTGGCATTTTTTTTAAGATATCTGGTACTCGGATTGCGTAGGGCAGCATCGCTTTTTTAGGGCGCCTTATCCCGTGCGAAGATCCGAAGTGCACTCTTCTCTGAGCCCCTAGGAGCAGCGGGGGCAGGGTTTGCGTCGAGGTCTTAAAGATGGGGAAAGAGTAGGGAGGGAAGGGGGAGACCATCCGTCCAGTCCCACGGGCTACTGGATGATTACCTTTGAATACCGTAGTTTGCGCCCTTTTGTTAGGATCTGGACAGGCCTAGTTTGCTAGGTAAGGCTCAGCGCACGGACGGCACGGCAGCAGGGGTCGAGTGGACCGAAGGTTGGAGGAATTTTGGTCCTCTCAGTCATAAAGATGAGGGTTGTTGGTGGGTTGTAGTTGTTGAAGGTGTAGGGGATGCCCACGTAGTGGGGCCCCTAAGAGTGCTGATGGGTAGGTAGGTAGGTGGGTGGGTTGGTGGATGGATGGGTGTTTGTAGATGCCTAGGTGGTGTCTTAAGACACATGATGTTGGTGGTCCTGTGTGTCTGTCAAAGGCTCGGGCCGAAGTCGGTGCAGGGCCCAAGGTCATGGCAACCCTTGAATGTCCGACGTGTGTGGATAGCTGTAAAGTGGGAGGGTCCTTGGTCTGAGGCGGCCCTCCGCGATCCACACACGTCGGAGATGTCAGAAGGTCCGCGGTAGCGGCAACCTCCTAAGTCTCCGACCGAGCCAGTGACGTGGTAGAGACCGTTGTAGTTGTGGCCCTTGTTGGTAGTGGTGAGGCGGTGGTTCGGACCAGGAGTTGTAGAGGGCCCAAAGTCATGGCAACCCTCAGTGTCCGACGAGGGCGGAGGGTCTAAAACAGATTTGGGAGGGCCCGTGGTAGCGGCAACCCTGTTCCTTCGACCCCCGTCGGAGACTAAGTAGGGCCCGTGGTCACGGCAGCCCCATGTCTCGTGGCCCGAGCCTGTTGATGTGGCTGGATCGTTGGTGTATTCCGTGTGCTGGGTCTGGTTGAGGTAGTTTTCGTTGAAGATGCGACGTTCCGGCGATGAGGCCTGGTTGCCGGCCAAAATTTCTTTCTGGTGGCCTAACAAGGCGTCTACTCCGATAGGAGGTAGAGGGTCTGAATGATCGTTGTTGACCAGGTAGAGCATCTGGTTGTCCCTCGTAGCGTCGTCCGAGGTCGGAGGTGGGTGCTGAGGTGTTGGTGTTCTCCATGCTGGGTGTAGGCATCAAAGTGCTGTAAGCCCAGCTCTGTAGTGCTTCCTCCCTCGCCGTCTTGTAGTGTGGAGCTATGTAAAACTCAAATTAAGGAGAGAGAAAAGTATGAAATAATGAAAAAAGTAGCCAAAAGGAGACCCCTCCGAAGTCCGTGTGGAACCCGCCTACCTTACGGCAACACAACGGATCTAGAAGGGTCCCAGCCACGACGCGTTTCTGCCTGCTCGGCTTCCTCAGGTGGCAGGGAGGAAAAGGTAGAAAAAATGTGCCAAAAGGTGCACTCAGTCGGTACTAGGTGTTACCCGTTCCTGGACTGAAAAAGGTGTGTGTAGTGTGGGTGTAGTGTAGGTGATATTCTAGTGGTTCTTCCAAGTCGGTTCCTTTTTCTTCAGTTGATGGCTTGTAGAGGTCTTTATCCTTGAAGTGCTTCGACCAAGTGGTGATGAGAGTGAGGAGATGCTCCGCTTTTATACAGAGAAGGGGCGTGGTTGAATTAAGGCTGAGGGTTCTCATTGGTTCATGCTGTGTACATGCGTTGGGCATGTGAGGGGATTGCAGAATCCATAGTGGCCTGATTGGGATGTCAATGTCATCTGTAGATTAGGTGTAGGAGTAGAGAGTGTTGTTATCCTTTGTTGAAGCACCCGTTGTTCCACACCAACCCACAGTAGTTGTCTTGTTTCTTAGTGTGGGGGCTCTGTGACCCGTGTTGTACCTTGAGAGTAGAAGTCTTGTTGTAGGAGTGAAGAGAGGCCTGGGCTGACTGTGTCCAGGCCCCCCGGCCCACAACACCCAGGCGTCTGGCCAGGTTAGGTTTAGTTTTTAGGAATCCCAGAGGTCGATCCGATACATTCAGAGACCCGGGAGGAAGGGCACGCCGCTTGCCGAGCAGGAGAGCCGAGGGGTCCGGGCACAAGCACCCCAGTGTTGCCAATGACCCTATTAGTTGCCCACTTTTGTAGAGCTGGTTATGGGGTGCGATGGTTCGTTCGGTGTGCGTCCGTTGATAAGTCCGTAAGAGTCGGTAGGGTCAAGGTGGGGATGGGGTTAGGGTTAGGGTTAGGGTTAGATTAAGGTTAGGGTTAGGGTTTAGGGGTTAGGGTTAGGGTTAGGGTTAAGGTTAGGTTTAGGGTTAGGTAAGTGTTATGATAAGGTAAGGGTTAGGGTAAGGGTTAGGGTTAAGGTAGAGGTTAATGTAGAGGTTAAGGTTAGGGTTAGGGTTAGGTTGGGGTGAGGGATAGGGGCTAGGGTTAGGGGTTAAGGTTAGGGTTAGATTAGGGTTAGGGTTAGGGTTAGGTAAGTATTATGGTGAGGTTAGGGTTAGGGTTAGGTAAGTGTTATGGTGAGGTTAGGGTTAGGGTTTAGGGTTAGGGTTAGGGTTAGGTAAGTGTTATGTGAGGTTAAGATTAGTGTTAAGGTTAGGGTTAGGGTTATGGTGAGGTTAAGGTTAGGGTTAGGTAAGTGTTATGGTTAGGTTAAGATTAGGGTTAGGGTTAGGGGTTAGGGGTTAGGGTTAGATTAAGGTTAGGGTTAGGGTTAGGGTTAGGGTTAGGGTTAGGGTTAGAGGTTAGGGTTTAGGTTAGGTAAGTATTATGGTAAGGTTAAGGTTGGGGTTAGGGTTTAAGGTTAGGGTTAGGTAAGTGTTATAGTAAGGTTAGGGTTAGGGTTAGGGTAAGGGTTAGGGTTAGGTTGGGGTGAGGGATAGGGGTTAAGGTTAGGGTTCGGGTTAGGTAAGTATTATGGTGAGGTTAAGGTTAGGGTTAGGTAAGTGTTATAGTAATGTTAGGGTTAGGGTAAAGGTTAGGGTTAAGGTAAAGGTAGAGGTTAAGGTTAGGGTTAGGGTTAGGGTTAGGGTTAGGTAAGTGTTATGGTGAGGTTAAGATTAGGGTTAAGGTTAGGGTTAGGGTTAAGGTTAGGGGTTAGGGTTAGATTAAGGTTAGGGTTAGGTAAGTGTTATGGTGAGGTTAGGGTTAGGGTTAGGGTTAGGGTTAGGGTTAGGGTTAGGGTTTAGGGGTTAGGGTTAGGGTTAAGGTTAGGTTTAGGGTTAGGTAAGTGTTATGATAAGGTAAGGGTTAGGGTAAGGGTTAGGGTTAAGGTAGAGGTTAATGTAGAGGTTAAGGTTAGGGTTAGGGTTAGGTAGGGGTGAGGGATAGGGGCTAGGGTTAGGGGTTAAGGTTAGGGTTAGATTAAGGTTAGGGTTAGGTAAGTATTATGGTGAGGTTAGGGTTAGGGTTAGGTAAGTGTTATGGTGAGGTTAGGGTTAGGGTTTAGGGTTAGGGTTAGGTAAGTGTTATGTGAGGTTAAGATTAGGGTTAAGGTTAGAGTTAGGGTTATGGTGAGGTTAAGGTTCGGGTTAGGTAAGTGTTATGGTTAGGGTTAGGGTTAGGGTTAGGGTTAGGTAAGTGTTATGGTGAGGTTAAGATTAGGGTTAAGGTTAGGGTTAGGGTTATGGTGAGGTTAAGGTTAGGGTTAGGTAAGTGTTATGGTTAGGTTAAGATTAGGGTTAGGGTTAAGGTTAGGGGTTAGGGGTTAGGGTTAGATTAAGGTTAGGGTTAGGTAAGTGTTATGGTGAGGTTAAGGTTAGGGTTAAAGGTTAGGGTTAAGGTTAGGTAAGTATTATGGTAAGGTTAAGGTTAGGGTTAGGGTTTAAGGTTAGGGTTAGGGTTAGGTAAGTGTTATAGTAAGGTTAGGGTAAGGGTAAGGGTAAGGGTTAGGGTTAGGTTGGGGTGAGGGATAGGGGTTAGGGTTAGGGTTAGGGTTAGGTAAGTATTATGGTAAGGTTAAGGTTAGGGTTAGGGTTAGGTAAGTGTTATAGTAATGTTAGGGTTAGGGTAAAGGTTAGGGTTAAGGGTTAGGGTTAGATTAAGTTTAGGGTTAGGGTTAGGGTTAGGTAAGTGTTATGGTGAGGTTAAGGTTAGGGCTAGGGGTTAGGGTAAAGGTTAGGGTTAGTGTTAAGGTAGAGGTTACTGTAGAGGTTAAGGTTAGGGATAGGGGTTAGGGTTAGGGTTAGGGTTAGGGTTAGGGTTAGGGTTAGGTAAGTATTATGGTGAGGTTAAGGTTAGGGTTAGGTAAGTGTTATAGTAATGTTAGGGTTAGGGTAAAGGTTAGGGTTAAGGTAAAGGTAGAGGTTAAGGTTAGGGTTAGGGTTAGGGTTAGGGTTAGGTAAGTGTTATGGTGAGGTTAAGATTAGGGTTAAGGTTAGGGTTAGGGTTAAGGTTAGGGGTTAGGGTTAGATTAAGGTTAGGGTTAGGTAAGTGTTATGGTGAGGTTAGGGTTAGGGTTAGGGTTAGGGTTAGGGTTAGGGTTTAGGGGTTAGGGTTAGGGTTAAGGTTAGGTTTAGGGTTAGGTAAGTGTTATGATAAGGTAAGGGTTAGGGTAAGGGTTAGGGTTAAGGTAGAGGTTAATGTAGAGGTTAAGGTTAGGGTTAGGGTTAGGTAGGGGTGAGGGATAGGGGCTAGGGTTAGGGGTTAAGGTTAGGGTTAGATTAAGGTTAGGGTTAGGTAAGTATTATGGTGAGGTTAGGGTTAGGGTTAGGTAAGTGTTATGGTGAGGTTAGGGTTAGGGTTTAGGGTTAGGGTTAGGTAAGTGTTATGTGAGGTTAAGATTAGGGTTAAGGTTAGAGTTAGGGTTAGGGTTAGGGTTAGGGTTAGGGTTAGGGTTAGGGTTAGGGGTTAGGGTTAGGGTTAGGGTTAGGGTTAGGGTTAGGGTTAGGGTTAGGGTTAGGGGTTAGGGTTAGGGTTAGGGTTAGGGTTAGGGTTAGGGTTAGGGTTAGGGTTAGGGTTAGGGTTAGGGTTAGGGTTAGGGTTAGGGTTAGGGTTAGGGTTAGGGTTAGGGTTAGGGTTAGGGTTAGGGTTAGGGTTAGGGTTAGGGTTAGGGTTAGGGTTAGGGTTAGGGTTAGGGTTAGGGTTAGGGTTAGGGTTAGGGTTAGGGTTAGGGTTAGGGTTAGGGTTAGGGTTAGGGTTAGGGTTAGGGTTAGGGTTAGGGTTAGGGTTAGGGTTAGGGTTAGGGTTAGGGTTAGGGTTAGGGTTAGGGTTAGGGTTAGGGTTAGGGTTAGGGTTAGGGTTAGGGTTAGGGTTAGGGTTAGGGTTAGGGTTAGGGTTAGGGTTAGGGTTAGGGTTAGGGTTAGGGTTAGGGTTAGGGTTAGGGTTAGGGTTAGGGTTAGGGTTAGGGTTAGGGTTAGGGTTAGGGTTAGGGTTAGGGTTAGGGTTAGGGTTAGGGTTAGGGTTAGGGTTAGGGTTAGGGTTAGGGTTAGGGTTAGGGTTAGGGTTAGGGTTAGGGTTAGGGTTAGGGTTAGGGTTAGGGTTAGGGTTAGGGTTAGGGTTAGGGTTAGGGTTAGGGTTAGGGTTAGGGTTAGGGTTAGGGTTAGGGTTAGGGTTAGGGTTAGGGTTAGGGTTAGGGTTAGGGTTAGGGTTAGGGTTAGGGTTAGGGTTAGGGTTAGGGTTAGGGTTAGGGTTAGGGTTAGGGTTAGGGTTAGGGTTAGGGTTAGGGTTAGGGTTAGGGTTAGGGTTAGGGTTAGGGTTAGGGTTAGGGTTAGGGTTAGGGTTAGGGTTAGGGTTAGGGTTAGGGTTAGGGTTAGGGTTAGGGTTAGGGTTAGGGTTAGGGTTAGGGTTAGGGTTAGGGTTAGGGTTAGGGTTAGGGTTAGGGTTAGGGTTAGGGTTAGGGTTAGGGTTAGGGTTAGGGTTAGGGTTAGGGTTAGGGTTAGGGTTAGGGTTAGGGTTAGGGTTAGGGTTAGGGTTAGGGTTAGGGTTAGGGTTAGGGTTAGGGTTAGGGTTAGGGTTAGGGTTAGGGTTAGGGTTAGGGTTAGGGTTAGGGTTAGGGTTAGGGTTAGGGTTAGGGTTAGGGTTAGGGTTAGGGTTAGGGTTAGGGTTAGGGTTAGGGTTAGGGTTAGGGTTAGGGTTAGGGTTAGGGTTAGGGTTAGGGTTAGGGTTAGGGTTAGGGTTAGGGTTAGGGTTAGGGTTAGGGTTAGGGTTAGGGTTAGGGTTAGGGTTAGGGTTAGGGTTAGGGTTAGGGTTAGGGTTAGGGTTAGGGTTAGGGTTAGGGTTAGGGTTAGGGTTAGGGTTAGGGTTAGGGTTAGGGTTAGGGTTAGGGTTAGGGTTAGGGTTAGGGTTAGGGTTAGGGTTAGGGTTAGGGTTAGGGTTAGGGTTAGGGTTAGGGTTAGGGTTAGGGTTAGGGTTAGGGTTAGGGTTAGGGTTAGGGTTAGGGTTAGGGTTAGGGTTAGGGTTAGGGTTAGGGTTAGGGTTAGGGTTAGGGTTAGGGTTAGGGTTAGGGTTAGGGTTAGGGTTAGGGTTAGGGTTAGGGTTAGGGTTAGGGTTAGGGTTAGGGTTAGGGTTAGGGTTAGGGTTAGGGTTAGGGTTAGGGTTAGGGTTAGGGTTAGGGTTAGGGTTAGGGTTAGGGTTAGGGTTAGGGTTAGGGTTAGGGTTAGGGTTAGGGTTAGGGTTAGGGTTAGGGTTAGGGTTAGGGTTAGGGTTAGGGTTAGGGTTAGGGTTAGGGTTAGGGTTAGGGTTAGGGTTAGGGTTAGGGTTAGGGTTAGGGTTAGGGTTAGGGTTAGGGTTAGGGTTAGGGTTAGGGTTAGGGTTAGGGTTAGGGTTAGGGTTAGGGTTAGGGTTAGGGTTAGGGTTAGGGTTAGGGTTAGGGTTAGGGTTAGGGTTAGGGTTAGGGTTAGGGTTAGGGTTAGGGTTAGGGTTAGGGTTAGGGTTAGGGTTAGGGTTAGGGTTAGGGTTAGGGTTAGGGTTAGGGTTAGGGTTAGGGTTAGGGTTAGGGTTAGGGTTAGGGTTAGGGTTAGGGTTAGGGTTAGGGTTAGGGTTAGGGTTAGGGTTAGGGTTAGGGTTAGGGTTAGGGTTAGGGTTAGGGTTAGGGTTAGGGTTAGGGTTAGGGTTAGGGTTAGGGTTAGGGTTAGGGTTAGGGTTAGGGTTAGGGTTAGGGTTAGGGTTAGGGTTAGGGTTAGGGTTAGGGTTAGGGTTAGGGTTAGGGTTAGGGTTAGGGTTAGGGTTAGGGTTAGGGTTAGGGTTAGGGTTAGGGTTAGGGTTAGGGTTAGGGTTAGGGTTAGGGTTAGGGTTAGGGTTAGGGTTAGGGTTAGGGTTAGGGTTAGGGTTAGGGTTAGGGTTAGGGTTAGGGTTAGGGTTAGGGTTAGGGTTAGGGTTAGGGTTAGGGTTAGGGTTAGGGTTAGGGTTAGGGTTAGGGTTAGGGTTAGGGTTAGGGTTAGGGTTAGGGTTAGGGTTAGGGTTAGGGTTAGGGTTAGGGTTAGGGTTAGGGTTAGGGTTAGGGTTAGGGTTAGGGTTAGGGTTAGGGTTAGGGTTAGGGTTAGGGTTAGGGTTAGGGTTAGGGTTAGGGTTAGGGTTAGGGTTAGGGTTAGGGTTAGGGTTAGGGTTAGGGTTAGGGTTAGGGTTAGGGTTAGGGTTAGGGTTAGGGTTAGGGTTAGGGTTAGGGTTAGGGTTAGGGTTAGGGTTAGGGTTAGGGTTAGGGTTAGGGTTAGGGTTAGGGTTAGGGTTAGGGTTAGGGTTAGGGTTAGGGTTAGGGTTAGGGTTAGGGTTAGGGTTAGGGTTAGGGTTAGGGTTAGGGTTAGGGTTAGGGTTAGGGTTAGGGTTAGGGTTAGGGTTAGGGTTAGGGTTAGGGTTAGGGTTAGGGTTAGGGTTAGGGTTAGGGTTAGGGTTAGGGTTAGGGTTAGGGTTAGGGTTAGGGTTAGGGTTAGGGTTAGGGTTAGGGTTAGGGTTAGGGTTAGGGTTAGGGTTAGGGTTAGGGTTAGGGTTAGGGTTAGGGTTAGGGTTAGGGTTAGGGTTAGGGTTAGGGTTAGGGTTAGGGTTAGGGTTAGGGTTAGGGTTAGGGTTAGGGTTAGGGTTAGGGTTAGGGTTAGGGTTAGGGTTAGGGTTAGGGTTAGGGTTAGGGTTAGGGTTAGGGTTAGGGTTAGGGTTAGGGTTAGGGTTAGGGTTAGGGTTAGGGTTAGGGTTAGGGTTAGGGTTAGGGTTAGGGTTAGGGTTAGGGTTAGGGTTAGGGTTAGGGTTAGGGTTAGGGTTAGGGTTAGGGTTAGGGTTAGGGTTAGGGTTAGGGTTAGGGTTAGGGTTAGGGTTAGGGTTAGGGTTAGGGTTAGGGTTAGGGTTAGGGTTAGGGTTAGGGTTAGGGTTAGGGTTAGGGTTAGGGTTAGGGTTAGGGTTAGGGTTAGGGTTAGGGTTAGGGTTAGGGTTAGGGTTAGGGTTAGGGTTAGGGTTAGGGTTAGGGTTAGGGTTAGGGTTAGGGTTAGGGTTAGGGTTAGGGTTAGGGTTAGGGTTAGGGTTAGGGTTAGGGTTAGGGTTAGGGTTAGGGTTAGGGTTAGGGTTAGGGTTAGGGTTAGGGTTAGGGTTAGGGTTAGGGTTAGGGTTAGGGTTAGGGTTAGGGTTAGGGTTAGGGTTAGGGTTAGGGTTAGGGTTAGGGTTAGGGTTAGGGTTAGGGTTAGGGTTAGGGTTAGGGTTAGGGTTAGGGTTAGGGTTAGGGTTAGGGTTAGGGTTAGGGTTAGGGTTAGGGTTAGGGTTAGGGTTAGGGTTAGGGTTAGGGTTAGGGTTAGGGTTAGGGTTAGGGTTAGGGTTAGGGTTAGGGTTAGGGTTAGGGTTAGGGTTAGGGTTAGGGTTAGGGTTAGGGTTAGGGTTAGGGTTAGGGTTAGGGTTAGGGTTAGGGTTAGGGTTAGGGTTAGGGTTAGGGTTAGGGTTAGGGTTAGGGTTAGGGTTAGGGTTAGGGTTAGGGTTAGGGTTAGGGTTAGGGTTAGGGTTAGGGTTAGGGTTAGGGTTAGGGTTAGGGTTAGGGTTAGGGTTAGGGTTAGGGTTAGGGTTAGGGTTAGGGTTAGGGTTAGGGTTAGGGTTAGGGTTAGGGTTAGGGTTAGGGTTAGGGTTAGGGTTAGGGTTAGGGTTAGGGTTAGGGTTAGGGTTAGGGTTAGGGTTAGGGTTAGGGTTAGGGTTAGGGTTAGGGTTAGGGTTAGGGTTAGGGTTAGGGTTAGGGTTAGGGTTAGGGTTAGGGTTAGGGTTAGGGTTAGGGTTAGGGTTAGGGTTAGGGTTAGGGTTAGGGTTAGGGTTAGGGTTAGGGTTAGGGTTAGGGTTAGGGTTAGGGTTAGGGTTAGGGTTAGGGTTAGGGTTAGGGTTAGGGTTAGGGTTAGGGTTAGGGTTAGGGTTAGGGTTAGGGTTAGGGTTAGGGTTAGGGTTAGGGTTAGGGTTAGGGTTAGGGTTAGGGTTAGGGTTAGGGTTAGGGTTAGGGTTAGGGTTAGGGTTAGGGTTAGGGTTAGGGTTAGGGTTAGGGTTAGGGTTAGGGTTAGGGTTAGGGTTAGGGTTAGGGTTAGGGTTAGGGTTAGGGTTAGGGTTAGGGTTAGGGTTAGGGTTAGGGTTAGGGTTAGGGTTAGGGTTAGGGTTAGGGTTAGGGTTAGGGTTAGGGTTAGGGTTAGGGTTAGGGTTAGGGTTAGGGTTAGGGTTAGGGTTAGGGTTAGGGTTAGGGTTAGGGTTAGGGTTAGGGTTAGGGTTAGGGTTAGGGTTAGGGTTAGGGTTAGGGTTAGGGTTAGGGTTAGGGTTAGGGTTAGGGTTAGGGTTAGGGTTAGGGTTAGGGTTAGGGTTAGGGTTAGGGTTAGGGTTAGGGTTAGGGTTAGGGTTAGGGTTAGGGTTAGGGTTAGGGTTAGGGTTAGGGTTAGGGTTAGGGTTAGGGTTAGGGTTAGGGTTAGGGTTAGGGTTAGGGTTAGGGTTAGGGTTAGGGTTAGGGTTAGGGTTAGGGTTAGGGTTAGGGTTAGGGTTAGGGTTAGGGTTAGGGTTAGGGTTAGGGTTAGGGTTAGGGTTAGGGTTAGGGTTAGGGTTAGGGTTAGGGTTAGGGTTAGGGTTAGGGTTAGGGTTAGGGTTAGGGTTAGGGTTAGGGTTAGGGTTAGGGTTAGGGTTAGGGTTAGGGTTAGGGTTAGGGTTAGGGTTAGGGTTAGGGTTAGGGTTAGGGTTAGGGTTAGGGTTAGGGTTAGGGTTAGGGTTAGGGTTAGGGTTAGGGTTAGGGTTAGGGTTAGGGTTAGGGTTAGGGTTAGGGTTAGGGTTAGGGTTAGGGTTAGGGTTAGGGTTAGGGTTAGGGTTAGGGTTAGGGTTAGGGTTAGGGTTAGGGTTAGGGTTAGGGTTAGGGTTAGGGTTAGGGTTAGGGTTAGGGTTAGGGTTAGGGTTAGGGTTAGGGTTAGGGTTAGGGTTAGGGTTAGGGTTAGGGTTAGGGTTAGGGTTAGGGTTAGGGTTAGGGTTAGGGTTAGGGTTAGGGTTAGGGTTAGGGTTAGGGTTAGGGTTAGGGTTAGGGTTAGGGTTAGGGTTAGGGTTAGGGTTAGGGTTAGGGTTAGGGTTAGGGTTAGGGTTAGGGTTAGGGTTAGGGTTAGGGTTAGGGTTAGGGTTAGGGTTAGGGTTAGGGTTAGGGTTAGGGTTAGGGTTAGGGTTAGGGTTAGGGTTAGGGTTAGGGTTAGGGTTAGGGTTAGGGTTAGGGTTAGGGTTAGGGTTAGGGTTAGGGTTAGGGTTAGGGTTAGGGTTAGGGTTAGGGTTAGGGTTAGGGTTAGGGTTAGGGTTAGGGTTAGGGTTAGGGTTAGGGTTAGGGTTAGGGTTAGGGTTAGGGTTAGGGTTAGGGTTAGGGTTAGGGTTAGGGTTAGGGTTAGGGTTAGGGTTAGGGTTAGGGTTAGGGTTAGGGTTAGGGTTAGGGTTAGGGTTAGGGTTAGGGTTAGGGTTAGGGTTAGGGTTAGGGTTAGGGTTAGGGTTAGGGTTAGGGTTAGGGTTAGGGTTAGGGTTAGGGTTAGGGTTAGGGTTAGGGTTAGGGTTAGGGTTAGGGTTAGGGTTAGGGTTAGGGTTAGGGTTAGGGTTAGGGTTAGGGTTAGGGTTAGGGTTAGGGTTAGGGTTAGGGTTAGGGTTAGGGTTAGGGTTAGGGTTAGGGTTAGGGTTAGGGTTAGGGTTAGGGTTAGGGTTAGGGTTAGGGTTAGGGTTAGGGTTAGGGTTAGGGTTAGGGTTAGGGTTAGGGTTAGGGTTAGGGTTAGGGTTAGGGTTAGGGTTAGGGTTAGGGTTAGGGTTAGGGTTAGGGTTAGGGTTAGGGTTAGGGTTAGGGTTAGGGTTAGGGTTAGGGTTAGGGTTAGGGTTAGGGTTAGGGTTAGGGTTAGGGTTAGGGTTAGGGTTAGGGTTAGGGTTAGGGTTAGGGTTAGGGTTAGGGTTAGGGTTAGGGTTAGGGTTAGGGTTAGGGTTAGGGTTAGGGTTAGGGTTAGGGTTAGGGTTAGGGTTAGGGTTAGGGTTAGGGTTAGGGTTAGGGTTAGGGTTAGGGTTAGGGTTAGGGTTAGGGTTAGGGTTAGGGTTAGGGTTAGGGTTAGGGTTAGGGTTAGGGTTAGGGTTAGGGTTAGGGTTAGGGTTAGGGTTAGGGTTAGGGTTAGGGTTAGGGTTAGGGTTAGGGTTAGGGTTAGGGTTAGGGTTAGGGTTAGGGTTAGGGTTAGGGTTAGGGTTAGGGTTAGGGTTAGGGTTAGGGTTAGGGTTAGGGTTAGGGTTAGGGTTAGGGTTAGGGTTAGGGTTAGGGTTAGGGTTAGGGTTAGGGTTAGGGTTAGGGTTAGGGTTAGGGTTAGGGTTAGGGTTAGGGTTAGGGTTAGGGTTAGGGTTAGGGTTAGGGTTAGGGTTAGGGTTAGGGTTAGGGTTAGGGTTAGGGTTAGGGTTAGGGTTAGGGTTAGGGTTAGGGTTAGGGTTAGGGTTAGGGTTAGGGTTAGGGTTAGGGTTAGGGTTAGGGTTAGGGTTAGGGTTAGGGTTAGGGTTAGGGTTAGGGTTAGGGTTAGGGTTAGGGTTAGGGTTAGGGTTAGGGTTAGGGTTAGGGTTAGGGTTAGGGTTAGGGTTAGGGTTAGGGTTAGGGTTAGGGTTAGGGTTAGGGTTAGGGTTAGGGTTAGGGTTAGGGTTAGGGTTAGGGTTAGGGTTAGGGTTAGGGTTAGGGTTAGGGTTAGGGTTAGGGTTAGGGTTAGGGTTAGGGTTAGGGTTAGGGTTAGGGTTAGGGTTAGGGTTAGGGTTAGGGTTAGGGTTAGGGTTAGGGTTAGGGTTAGGGTTAGGGTTAGGGTTAGGGTTAGGGTTAGGGTTAGGGTTAGGGTTAGGGTTAGGGTTAGGGTTAGGGTTAGGGTTAGGGTTAGGGTTAGGGTTAGGGTTAGGGTTAGGGTTAGGGTTAGGGTTAGGGTTAGGGTTAGGGTTAGGGTTAGGGTTAGGGTTAGGGTTAGGGTTAGGGTTAGGGTTAGGGTTAGGGTTAGGGTTAGGGTTAGGGTTAGGGTTAGGGTTAGGGTTAGGGTTAGGGTTAGGGTTAGGGTTAGGGTTAGGGTTAGGGTTAGGGTTAGGGTTAGGGTTAGGGTTAGGGTTAGGGTTAGGGTTAGGGTTAGGGTTAGGGTTAGGGTTAGGGTTAGGGTTAGGGTTAGGGTTAGGGTTAGGGTTAGGGTTAGGGTTAGGGTTAGGGTTAGGGTTAGGGTTAGGGTTAGGGTTAGGGTTAGGGTTAGGGTTAGGGTTAGGGTTAGGGTTAGGGTTAGGGTTAGGGTTAGGGTTAGGGTTAGGGTTAGGGTTAGGGTTAGGGTTAGGGTTAGGGTTAGGGTTAGGGTTAGGGTTAGGGTTAGGGTTAGGGTTAGGGTTAGGGTTAGGGTTAGGGTTAGGGTTAGGGTTAGGGTTAGGGTTAGGGTTAGGGTTAGGGTTAGGGTTAGGGTTAGGGTTAGGGTTAGGGTTAGGGTTAGGGTTAGGGTTAGGGTTAGGGTTAGGGTTAGGGTTAGGGTTAGGGTTAGGGTTAGGGTTAGGGTTAGGGTTAGGGTTAGGGTTAGGGTTAGGGTTAGGGTTAGGGTTAGGGTTAGGGTTAGGGTTAGGGTTAGGGTTAGGGTTAGGGTTAGGGTTAGGGTTAGGGTTAGGGTTAGGGTTAGGGTTAGGGTTAGGGTTAGGGTTAGGGTTAGGGTTAGGGTTAGGGTTAGGGTTAGGGTTAGGGTTAGGGTTAGGGTTAGGGTTAGGGTTAGGGTTAGGGTTAGGGTTAGGGTTAGGGTTAGGGTTAGGGTTAGGGTTAGGGTTAGGGTTAGGGTTAGGGTTAGGGTTAGGGTTAGGGTTAGGGTTAGGGTTAGGGTTAGGGTTAGGGTTAGGGTTAGGGTTAGGGTTAGGGTTAGGGTTAGGGTTAGGGTTAGGGTTAGGGTTAGGGTTAGGGTTAGGGTTAGGGTTAGGGTTAGGGTTAGGGTTAGGGTTAGGGTTAGGGTTAGGGTTAGGGTTAGGGTTAGGGTTAGGGTTAGGGTTAGGGTTAGGGTTAGGGTTAGGGTTAGGGTTAGGGTTAGGGTTAGGGTTAGGGTTAGGGTTAGGGTTAGGGTTAGGGTTAGGGTTAGGGTTAGGGTTAGGGTTAGGGTTAGGGTTAGGGTTAGGGTTAGGGTTAGGGTTAGGGTTAGGGTTAGGGTTAGGGTTAGGGTTAGGGTTAGGGTTAGGGTTAGGGTTAGGGTTAGGGTTAGGGTTAGGGTTAGGGTTAGGGTTAGGGTTAGGGTTAGGGTTAGGGTTAGGGTTAGGGTTAGGGTTAGGGTTAGGGTTAGGGTTAGGGTTAGGGTTAGGGTTAGGGTTAGGGTTAGGGTTAGGGTTAGGGTTAGGGTTAGGGTTAGGGTTAGGGTTAGGGTTAGGGTTAGGGTTAGGGTTAGGGTTAGGGTTAGGGTTAGGGTTAGGGTTAGGGTTAGGGTTAGGGTTAGGGTTAGGGTTAGGGTTAGGGTTAGGGTTAGGGTTAGGGTTAGGGTTAGGGTTAGGGTTAGGGTTAGGGTTAGGGTTAGGGTTAGGGTTAGGGTTAGGGTTAGGGTTAGGGTTAGGGTTAGGGTTAGGGTTAGGGTTAGGGTTAGGGTTAGGGTTAGGGTTAGGGTTAGGGTTAGGGTTAGGGTTAGGGTTAGGGTTAGGGTTAGGGTTAGGGTTAGGGTTAGGGTTAGGGTTAGGGTTAGGGTTAGGGTTAGGGTTAGGGTTAGGGTTAGGGTTAGGGTTAGGGTTAGGGTTAGGGTTAGGGTTAGGGTTAGGGTTAGGGTTAGGGTTAGGGTTAGGGTTAGGGTTAGGGTTAGGGTTAGGGTTAGGGTTAGGGTTAGGGTTAGGGTTAGGGTTAGGGTTAGGGTTAGGGTTAGGGTTAGGGTTAGGGTTAGGGTTAGGGTTAGGGTTAGGGTTAGGGTTAGGGTTAGGGTTAGGGTTAGGGTTAGGGTTAGGGTTAGGGTTAGGGTTAGGGTTAGGGTTAGGGTTAGGGTTAGGGTTAGGGTTAGGGTTAG
>JAKYLM010000261.1:7500-41940 GCA_023634145.1 Thymallus thymallus
TTGTCTCAAAGAAAACATTAAGTAATGCACTCCACCGCCATGGCCTGTATGCACGCTCACCACGCAAGACTCCATTGCTGAAAACAAAAGAATGTTGAAGCTCGTTTAAAGTTTGCTGCACAACATTTGGAAAAGCCAGTGAAATACTGGGAGAATATAGTGTGGTCAGATGAGAGCAAAATTTAACTGTTTGGATGTCACCATGTTTGGAGGAGAAATGGCACTGCACATCACCCTAAAAACACCATACCAACAGGGAAGTTTGGAGGTGGGAACATCATGGTGTGGGGCTGCTTTTCAGCAAATGGTACTGGCAAACTTCACATAATTGAAGGAAGGATGAATGGGCAAATTTACAAGGAGCACCTGGTCGAGGCAAATTTATGGTGAAATGATTATCTTTCCACTTCCGTATTATGGCCCCAACAGTGCTCACTGGAACATTCAGAAGCTTAGAAATGCGCCTATAACCAATGCCATCATTATGTTTTGCAACAATTAGGTTGCGAATGTCTTGAGACAGCTCTTTGCTTTTACCCATCATGAGATGTGTCTTGTGTGACACCTTGGCAATGAGACCTTTTTGTAGGCCATCAGTTGGGACTGAACCAGCTGATAATAATTTGCACTGACAGGGGGCTGGATTGCTTTTTAATTACTGATAGTTTTCAGCTGTTGTCTTGGCTTTCCATGCCTTTTTGAACCTCCCTTTCTTCATGTGTTCAAAACTTTTTCCCTGTGTCATTTCACATTATTACAAATAACTTAATTTCTGAACTTAATTGTTTTGGTTTCTTGGTTGTTACCTACATCTGGTGAAACTTTCATGTCAATAGCACCTTTGGAAATATATTTACTGAGAAAAATGATGACGTGTTCAATACTTATTTCACCCGCTGTATATATATATATATATATATATATATATATATATAGATATATATATATATATATATATATATATATATATATATATATATATAGATATAGATATATATATATATATATATATATACAGTGGGGAGAACAAGTATTTGATACACTGCCGATTTTGCAGGTTTTCCCACTTACAAAGCATGTAGAAGTCTGTAATTTTTATCATAGGTACTCTTCAACTGTGAGTGACGGAATCTAAAACAAAAATGCAGAAAATCACATTGTATGATTTTTAAGTAATGAATTTGCATTTTATTGCATGACATAAGTATTTGATACATCAGAAAAGCAGAACTTAATATTTGGTACAGAAACCTTTGTTTACAATTACAGAGATCATACGTTTCCTGTAGTTCTTGACCAGGTTTGCACACACTGCAGCAGGGATTTTGTCCCACTCCTCCATACAGATCCTTCAGGTTTCGGGGCTGTCGCTGGGCAATACGGACTTTCAGCTCCCTCCAAAGGTTTTCTATTGGGTTCAGGTCTGGAGACTGGCTAGGCCACTCAAGGACCTTGAGATGTTTCTTACGGAGCCACTCCTTAGTTGCCCTGGCTGTGTGTTTCAGGTCGTTGTCATGCTGGAAGACCCAGCCACGACCCATCTTCAATGCTCTTACTGAGGGAAGGAGGTTGTTGGCCAAGATCTCGCGATACATGGCCCCATCCATCCTTCCCTCAATACGGTGCAGTCGTCCTGTCCCCTTTGCAGAAAAGCATCCCCAAAGAATGATGTTTCCACCTCCATGCTTCATGGTTGGGATGGTGTTCTTGGGTTGTACTCATCCTTCTTCTTCCTCCAAACACGGCGAGTGGAGTTTAGACCAAAAAGCTCTATTTTTGTCTCATCAGACCACATGACCTTCTCCCATTCCTCCTCTGGATCATCCAGATGGTCATTGGCAAACTTCAGACGGGCCTGGACATGCGCTGGCTTGAGCAGGGGGACCTTGCGTGCGCTGCAGGATTTTAATCCATAACGGCGTAGTGTGTTACTAATGGTTTTCTTTGAGACTGTGGTCCCAGCTCTCTTCAGGTCATTGACCAGGTCTTGCCGTGTAGTTCTGGGCTGATCCCTCACCTTCCTCATGATCATTGATGCCCCACGAGGTAAGATCTTGCATGGTGCCCCAGACCGAGGGAGATTGACCGTCATCTTGAACTTCTTCCATTTTCTAATAATTGCGCCAACAGTTGTTGCCTTCTCACCAAGTTGCTTGCCTATTGTCCTGTAGCCCATCCCAGCCTTGTGCAGGTCTACAATTTTATCCCTGATGTCCTTACACAGCTCTCTGGTCTTGACCATTGTGGAGAGGTTGGAGTCTGTTTGATTGAGTGTGTGGACAGGTGTCTTTTATACAGGTAATGAGTTCAAACAGGTGCAGTTAATACAGGTAATGAGTGGAGAACAGGAGGGCTTCTTAAAGAAAAACTAACAGGTCTGTGAGAGCCGGAATTCTTACTGGTTGGTAGGTGATCAAATACTTATGTCATGCAATAAAATGCAAATTAATTATTTAAAAATCATACAATGTGATTTTCTGGATTATTGTTTTTGATTCCGTCTCTCACAGTTGAAGTTTACCTATGATAAAAATTACAGACCTCTACATGCTTTGTAAGTAGGAAAACCTGCAAAATCAGCAGTGTATCAAATACTTGTTCTCCCCACTGTATATACACTGGGGGGCAAAAGTTTGGAATATTACTCATTCAAGGGTTTTTCTTTATTTACATTGGAAAATTTTTTGTTTTAGCTGTAGTGAAGAATGTGCATTAAGTTCCAGGGGAAAGCCAGGGCTGGGCCAGGGTGGATCATATCTAACCATATGTCTCTGTCCATCCATGTCTTCTATGCCTCTGGGCTGTAAGGAGATTAAATACTGCCCATGACAGCTAAAGCCATACTCTGTAATGGAAGTTGTTTTACAGTAGTAATGTGCAATATATAAACATGTGATATCCCCTTCCAAACCGCCGGTCTGGAGGGGCTGGGCAACTCAGCCAGGACACACTAGATTTGAGAGGAGGTCTGACAGGGTGTATTTACGGCCATATCTGACCTTACATCATGAAAATGCTTTTTATTTATATCAGGTGTTTCCATGAGAGAGAAAGATGGAGAGAGAGAGAAGAGAGAGAGAGAGAGAGAGAGAGAGAGAGAGAGAGAGAGAGAGAGAGATTTAAAAAAAAAATATATATATATATGTGTGTATGAATGTATGTATATATGTGTATATATATGTATGTGCGTGTGTATATGTATGTATATATATATATATAAAATAGAAAAAATATATATATATAAATATATAGAAAAAAATATATATATTGATGTATGATACTTTGGCAATATGTACATTGTTGCGTCATGCCAATAAAGTGAATTGAATTGAATTGAATTGAGAGAGAGAAACGGAGAAGAGGAGCGAGGGTGGGGTGAATGGAAGAAAGTTGAATGAGCGAGAGTGGCAGGTAGAAAGAGAGAGAGAGAGAGAGAGAGAGAGAGAGAGGAGACGAGAGAGAGAGAGAGAGAGAGAGAGAGAGAGAGAGAGAGAGAGAGAGAGAGAGAGAGAGAGAGAGAGAGAGACAGAGAGAGAGAGAGAGAGAGAGAGAGAGAAGAAAGTGCAGAGAAAGGGATTTCGGATTTCGGACCTGCCCGCTTCGGATGGAAAGTTCAGATCTATTGGTGAACAGATAGATAATTGAAAATGCATTCTTCTCGCTCGCTCACTGTCCGTTATGTTTCATACTCTTTTTTTTCAAAAACACTTTTTTTGTGTGTTCTTAACATTTGTATAGCGCGGACCAGGGCATGGTAACATTTTTATAAGCTTCGATGGAAACATCCACAAGCAGCGACGTGGGTCACCTTTTTAACGAATAACCTACAGTATGCTTCCACCCACCCACATAAATAAACAATTAATTTTAGAAATAGAAGAGTCTTTATGCTGGCCCATATGCCAGGCCATGGACTGTGCAGGCTATTTGAGGAACTGCCTGTCACCCTGATGTAAATATACATACTTTTACCAACATACAGATATAGGGATCTTAATTTGAGGCAGTTTGCTACAGCAGGAAAATTATCAGAATTATAATGTGGATTACAGTTAATGGACATTTTTGTAGGGGTTGATACATTTTTTTGAGCAAATCAAGTCAACATTTTTAAAGTGGAAATTCTCCCTCATCTCCTACCCCCTACCCGCAGGGCTTTCGAGCCCCAGCCCCACAGCCTGGTCACTGGATCAAACCAGTGGTTGTGTTGGGTGGAGGTGGGAGGCTTGGAGGGGATGTGGGGGGTTGAGGAGGTGAGGGATGGTGTGTAACCTTATAAAAACATCTCTTTGAACACTGTTTACCTCTGGGTCCGTATTAAGTCATGAATCAGGGGCCGGAGAGTGGCACGTCAAAGTAGAGGGTGAGGTAAGTCAGGTTCTTGTTGCATTCATTACCTCTCTAACTAAAACCCCCATGCAACCTGGGTCCTGGGTCTTTCTCTGTGCCTTATGAATGGGGCATTGTGATGCGTCTCCGTCACCACAGTGAATGTTTTCTCTTATATTTGATCCGTCGGCGAAGCCTGCTAATTGGCTAAGCGTGTTCCCAGGTCACGGCAAGGCGAAGCGAGGTTCCTTTTTCCATATATGCTGAGAGAGAGAGAGAGAGAGAGAGAGAGAGAGAGAGAGAGAGAGAGAGAGAGAGAGAGAGAGAGAGAGAGAGTGGAGGCTTCTACAGATGTTGTTTCCCATCCGCTAGCTTTCCAACTAGGTTTAGAACAGCTTTAGGCACTACATGCAATTCATTGTGGCAACAGGTAGCCTAGCGGTTAAGAGCGCTCGGCCAGTAACCAAAAAGTTACTGTTTCGAATCCCAGAGCTGACTAGGTGAAAAAACTGTCATTGTGCCCTTTAGCAAGGCACTTGACCCTAATTGCTCTGAATAAGAGCGTCTGCTAAAATGTATTTGTGTCTAACACTCATGTCCAAGTTCTTTCCACTCTTCTCTCCAAAGACTAAAGCATTATATATTTCTCCCATCATGCTCTGTGTTAGGGTTGAATTGATGGTTTTGTTTTTTTAAGTCTTCTGCATGTGTGTGTGTGTGTGTATGAGAGCATATGTGTATGTTTGTATGGCTGTTTGTTGCCTTTTAAGCCACAGGTGTCATGATGACATCAGAATACTGTGAGTGTGTTACTCCCTCCTGTCTGTCCAGATCAGGGCCAGGCATGTTTAGTTCAGATCAGATGATGTTATATTTCCATGTCACTGTCCACCGATGACACCATTTATGAGGCTGAGCGGCTGCCTTGTTTTTTTCTCTCATGGAATTTCTATCTCCTCAACAGGGACTGAGGACTGCTTCATACGCCAGATATCCAACTAAGATGCTGCTGTATCTACTGTAGAGCTTTCAGCCAGGCCCATTATCCCACCTGTCATTAGCTGTGCTTCGAGAGAGGCAAGGAAACAATTTCAGATATAACAAAGAGACAAATTGTGACTAAGCAGTGAAAAAACTATACTGAAATGGTCTGCATGCTACAAGAGTCATTGCTGGCTGTTTGATGTGCCTCAAACGCCTCTCTGATGGCCGTGGTCTTGTGGCGCCACCATGTGGTATTAATACAGAACTGACGATCCCTTAAGGCGCTAGGGACCACTCAGGCTGTTTTGGCAGCTGAGAAACAGCAGGTGACGCCCGTTTACCATAGTTACTCTCTATAGCAACAGCAGGGTTGACATAGGGGACAACATAACAGCTAGTCCATTCAGCTGATCTAACGGCAGCATTGGTAAAACACAACGAAATGACTAAACTCTGGTGGTTGTAATTATCTGGTTTAAAATTAATAGACTTATTGTATATTCATATTAGATCAATTATTTATAAAACACGTATTCCATTCATAATACATGGCTTACATTTTTTATACCTCATTTCAAGAGTTTGGAATTTGTCTCTCACTGGGGTGGATTTATTAAGCAGATCGAGACCAGTAGCAATTTTAGCATGTTAATCTTGCTGGGGAAAACAAAAACAACCCAAAATATGTATACATGCCAGCAAAGCCACTACACAACACAACACTACACTAAACAATACATTAGTTGCACTATAACGGTCACAAAAGGTGCCCACATACTATTAGGGCCTACATGTGTAATGTTTATTTAACTAGGCAAGTCAGATAAGAACAAATTCTTATTTACAATGACGGCCTACACCGGCCAAACTCTGACGACGCTGGGCCAATTGTGCGCCACCCTATGGGACTCCCAATCAAGGCCGGTTGTGATACAGGCTGGATATGAACCAGGTTGTCTGTAGTGACGCCTCTAGCACTGAGATGCAGTCTCTTAGACCACTGCGCAACTTGATACATAAATCGGTCCCAACAGCAGAGCTTCCTTTTCCGCAACATGGAGGCTTCGAAATCACCGACAGTGTCTGCATTTTGGTGCACCAGAAGTACATTCATTTCCAATGAAATGCTGTGTTTGCCTTGATGCATTGCGTTGCAGAGGTAGTTGCAGTGCATTCTGTATGCTTAACAGAAATGGTAGAAAATGACAGAAATGGTAGCAGAAGGTGAATGTTGAACTTTTGTTTCACACATATCTAGATGATGCTGCAAACTATTTTGCGCAATAACAAAGTCTGTGTGTTCAAAGCATAAATCCTTACCACTGCTACATCTGGCTAACAGCGGAGCCTTGTCTTGCAGCAAAACAGTTAATTCAGCCTCATTTACTGCCTTTTAAAAAAACATAGCTGATATGGCTGACTTTCTTAAACAAATGCTGTTTCTACTGACAATTGAAATGTACAAACTATGGCATAAGTGAAAGATAAGCGGATAAGAGGCCATCCATAATTTTGATTAAGACATTTATGAGCGAGCTAAGACGGACATAGTCAATATAACTATTTGTTCAGCACTTTTGAAATGTACGGCGACAGAATTCAGAACATATAAGCAGAAAATGAAAGCTCTTACAATATTCGATAATGACGTTTCTCTAAAACAGGCTATAGGCTACATGTGCACCACCAAGTCAGAACAGTAGGCTAAGTTATGAGGGGGAAAGGGACCAATTTATTAGGGTGAGGCACATGAGCTACTAACAGCTTACTACACAACATACACTTAGTATTACTTTCTTAGCTACAGTATACATATCTCCTTGGCATATTACATCATTTATGCAGCAGCATACAATACATTTTTGGACTCCCCTTGTTGTGCTGTAATCACTTGAACAGGAAGGTGGCGCGGCGGTCCTTCTCGTGGGCATATTTTGTCATCAAACTTTGTCATCAAAGTCTGGCATTCTCTGGATTTATGGTGCTTTCAAGACAACTGGGAACTATGAAAAAAACAAAGTTGAATCATGACATCAGTGATCTTCAGGTCGGAGCTCTAGAAAGAGGCCAGAGTTCCCAACTTGGAATTCTGAGTTGGATGACCGCTCAAACTGTATTTTCCCAGTCAGAGCTAGTTTTTTTCCAAGTTCCCGGTTGTTTTGAACGCTGCAGAAGTCATGCTGGATTGACAGCATGGCCAATGTATTCAACCATTTCTGGACCATGGTGTTGCTTGGAAAAGAGACCCTTAAACCCAGACTTGGACCACACACCCTCTCCACTGAATAGCAGGCTAGTGATTGCTTTGCAACACTTCCAGTTAGCCACTGATTCCTTCCAAACCACTCATTGTAGAATTTGCGATTTCTAACTTGTTGTGTAATGTTTATGTCCTATGGCCGATGAGCACCGATACGTTTTATCTGTAATTTCTCTTCATATGAAATGGACTGAAAAGGATTTGCCAGCAGATTGTCGACTTGATTCATGATGATGACTGCTTGTCTAATATGATGTTGACATGATCAGTCCAATCAAAGCTACGGTAGGTATACCGTGATTTGACATCATTTTATCTGTGGCCAACAACTTTGAGCCTTCTTGGATGGGCACTTCTAATGTAAATCTATGGCAGAATTTTCGACCTCTCCCCGTAGATTTTGCGATGACGTAGTGTCCCCATGAATGACAGAACACTGAGCCAATCACGGCGCAACTTTCCGCTGGCTTCCCCACCACCACAGAAGCACTGAGCTAGGCTGAAACAAGTACGTTTTGGAGCTCCCTTACTCAAGAAAGCAAAACAGAGACCATGTTTGTATGCGGTATGATACTGTAGTATGGTATGCCCTATGGCAGGGTTCCCCAACTGGCATCCCATGGGCCGAACGTGGCCCGCAGGTGGCTTTATTTGGCCCCCAAAGTTTTCTGAGCAAAGTTGATATTATTATTATTATTAATTTTGATTTGTTTTATTGTTGGACATAAAAGACTGTAAAAACACAAGGAAATCAGCTGGAAAATCTGTTCCCATGTAATACCACACATAATCAAGAGACATACAGTGCCTTTAGAAAGTATTTACACCCCTTGACTTTGTCCACATTTTGTTGCATGGAATCACTCCGTGTGCAATAATAGTGTTTAACATGATTTTTGAATGACTGCCTCATCTCTGTACTCGTCAGTCGAGCAGTGAATTTCAAACACAGATTCAACCACAAAGACTAGGGAAGTTTTTCAATAGCTCACAAAGAATGGAAGCTATTCGTAGATGGGTAAAACAAAAACTGACATTGAATATCCCTTTGAGCATGGTGAAGTTATTAATTACACGTTGGATGGGGTATCAATACACCCAGTCACTACAAAGATACAGGCGTCCTTCCTAATTCAGATGCCGGAGAGGAAGGAAACCGCTCAGGGATTTCACCATGAGGCTACTTGTGACTTTAAAATACTTACAGAGTTTGGCTGTGATAGGAGTGTGATGGCCTGGTTGAGGCTTGGCCTCAGACTCCCACTAGAGGGGGTGGGAGAGCCACAATCAGGCCATCACATTAGTGATTAGGGGAAGTCATGATCCCCAATCAGAGACAGCTGTCTAGGGTTGTCTCTGATTGGGGATAGTATTTAGGCACCTGTCACATCCACCTGTGTGTGGATCATTGTTTTGTTTGACTGCACTGCCAGCACTCAAAAAGTAAGTCACTGTGTTTTGTTTATAGTTTGTTTTATAATTCTCTCCTGTTTATTGCTTTGTGAGAACACCACAATAAAATAAACAAGGATGACACTCCACGAGCGCTCCACGTATTGTCCCTTATCTCCTCATCGTGACAGAATGATCCACCGACCAGGGACACTTCACCTTCGAGGCTTTGAGCCGTGTGACAGCCAGCCCAACCACAGGGCTGGAAACCATCTCTGCGTCGATGCCCAGGGTGGGCACGACGTTCAGCCCCGCTGTGGAGCAGGAGCTCCATAGCGTGTCGGTTACCCAGCCTGGGGCCGACAGCCAGCCCAACCACAGGGCTGGAAACCATCTCTGCGTCGGTGCCCAGGGTGGGCACGACGTTCAGCCCAGCTATGGAGAAGGAGCTTCGTAGAGTGTCGGTGCCCAGTCTGGGGCCAACAGCCAGCCCAACTACAGGGCTGGAAACCACCTCTGCGTCGGAGCCCAGGGTGGGCACGACGTTCAGTCCTGCCCCAGGGATGGGGATGAAGAAGGGTCCGGAAGTCTGCTCCGCTCCAGTGATGGAGCAGTCCGCTCCACCGGTGCCCAGTCCGGGACCGGAGATCTACTCCACCCCCATGCCAGAGCAGTCCGCTCCACCAGTTAGCTGTTCCACTCCAGTGCCTAAGCAGTCCGCTCCACTGGACGTCAGCCCCTCTCCATGGTTGAGGGCTCCAACACCAGGGTCCAGACAGGACTTGGTGCATCGCGGGAGTGCTGAGGGGGGAATCATCACGCTGGGGTCCAGACAGGATCGGGCGTGCCATGGGGAGGCAAGGATGAAGCTTCCTTCAAAGCCTACGTCATGCCCGGAGCCGGAGCCTCCACCAACAACAGCCTCCCCAGTACTCCGCACCTTCCCCCTGAACATTGTTTTTGGGGTTGGGGTTTTGGTAAGGGGGTGGTATCTCGGTCAGGAGCCCGCGCCTTGGGGGGCACTAAAGGCACTAAAGTAATAGTTAAAATAATGTGGCAAAGCAGTTTTTGTCTTGAATACAAAGTGTTACACCACATGAACAAAAGTATGTGGATACCTGCTCGTCGAACATCTCATTCCAAAATCATGGGTATTAATATGGAATTGGCCCCCCCTTTGCTGCGCATTAATGAGGTCTGGCACTGATGTTGGGTGATTAGGCCTGGCTCGCAGTCAGCATTTCAATTCATCCCAAAGGTGTTAGATGGGGTTGAGGTCAGGGCTCTGTGCAGGCCGGTCAAGTTCTTCCACAGCGATCTCGACAAACAATTTCTGTGTGACCTTGCTTTGTGCATGGGGGCATTGTCATGCTGAAACAGGAACGGTCCTTCCCCAAACTGTTGCCACAAAGTTGGAAGCACAGCATCGTCTAGAATGTCATTGTATGCTGTAGCGTTAAGATTTCCCTTTACTGGAACTTAGGGGCCTAACCCGAACCATGAATAACAGCCCAGACCATGATTCCTCCTCCACCAAACTTTACAGTTGGCACTATGCATTGGGGCAGTTAGCGTTCTACTGGCATCCGCCATACCCAGATTCGTCAGTCGGACTGCCAGATGGTGAAGCGTGATTCATCATTCCAGAGAACCTGTTTCCACTGCTCCAGAGTCAAATGGTGGTGAGTTTAACTCCAGCCAACGCTTGGAATTGCGCATGGTCATCAGCCGGCTGCTCCCAACGAACAGTTCTTGTGCTGGCATTTGCTTCCAGAAGCAGGTCTCTGGCTCCCTCCAGTGGGAGTTGTATGGCCACAGTCAGGACCTGACTATTGCTTCTGGGAGTTTCTGTTCAGTTTATTCAATCCCCAATTAGAGGCAGCTGTCTTGAGTTGTCTCTAATTGAGGATCCTATTTATGTTCATTGTGTCCACCTTATGTTGTGGATTCTTTGGTTTTGTGTGCCAGCCAGTTCATGGTCACTGTCTAGCCTTTGTTCGGGTTTTTGGATTATTTACCGAAATAAAAGGAATGTATTCACACTCAGGTCCTGTATCCTCACGACCGTGACAATATGTCATTTGGGGGTATTGTGTGTAGATGAATGAGAAAAACAAGTAAATTTAATTTTGAATTCATGCTGTAACACAACAAAATGTTGAGATCGCTGTGGAAGAACTTGACCGGCCTGCACAGAACCCTGACCTCAACCCCAATTTTGAATTCATGCTGTAACACAACAAAATGTGGAATGAGTCTAGGGGAATACTTTCTGAAGGCACTGTGTGAGATCGTATACAAATGTAAGCAAGGTTTGCATTATGTTTTAGTCAAATGTCATAGCCGTTGTATTTTTCATTCTTTTCTTGCCCCCTGACTATCGGCTCAAGAAAAAATGGGCCTGCGGCTGAATCTAGTGTTTTATGATCCCCGCCCTGAGTGTACTACTGTGCTAGTCTGCCATTCAGAGAAATGTTACTACAGTGTTTTTGTGTTTGACAGTTATAGTAGAAGAGAGCAATATGAGCTAGCCTAGTGGTTAGAGCGATGGGCCTTTAACCGAATGTCACTGGTTTGAATATTGGAGTTGTCAAGATTAAGCATCTGTTACTGTGCCCTTGAGCAAGGCACTTAACCCTACTTCCTTCAGGAGTGCTGTACAATGGTGACCTTGACCCCACTCCCTGAAGGTTTCTCTGGGAGAGTTGGGATATGCAAGAAACACATTTGTATTACACACTTGTGTGTAACAGGACAAATATAAACACACTGAAAAGTATTATTATAAACTGGCCGTGGTATATCAGACCGTATACCATGGGTATGACAAAATGTATATTTTTACTGCTCTAATTACGTTGGTAACCAGTTTATAATAGCAATAAGGCACCTTAGGGGTTTGCGTTGTGCCTAAGAACTGCCCTTAGCTGTGGTATATTGGCTGTATACCACACCCCCTCGGGCCTTAATTATACTTAATTATACAACAAGACAGCTTATATAGTTAATTGGCGATTTGATTCTTGTAAAAGATTGACAGTTAAAAGTGAACTATATAAAGTAGTAGAGATCTTTCTGGACATTCTTTCTGAACATTATATGTGGTTTAGGTGGTTGATTTCTATGGTAGATCTGTGTTTTTATAAGCGGAGTGCAATGTAGTTTCTTTGTTCGGTGTGTAAAGCTTTACATCGGACAGGAGGCTGTGGGTTATTGAAATGATCCATATACAACTGACTTCAAATCCATGTTTGTTTTCCTCCAGTACTACTGTTTAAAAAATAGCCCTTTGAAAGATGGACTGAAGCAACATTTCTCCCGTCTCTGGGCTGTCATGTTGACACACACACACACACACACACACACACACACACACACACACACACACACACACACACACACACACACACACACACACACACTCACACATCCACACACTCTAGTCCCAGAGGTGTGTGTGTCAGGAGTAATCATTATTGACGTGGGACAAGAAGCCTACACCACATCCATTTCAGGCAGACATGAAATCTGTCAGTCAAAGTTTTGACAAGTTTGACATGTTTGATAGCGGGACTGTCCACTGACCACCAAGAGCAAAACGTCTGAGGCAGTATAAATATTGGTACATTCCTTTTTGGACATTTTAGGAAGCGGTGTAGTCGTTTTGATTCCCAGAGGGACCCTTCTTTGTGACAACAAAGTCAAAACTCAAAAAAGCTTTTGACCCAAGTCTCTGTGACTATGACTATAACTGACAGATTGTGCCTATCCCTTTCAGAAGATGTTTTCTTTTCTGCAGTTCTCTTCTTAAGTACTTGGAGCGTGAGTGGGTAGAGTGATGGAGGAAGACCAGTCATTGATTGTCACCATCAGAGAGATGGGAAATGTCTTCTCCAATCAAATCATGGAGAGAGGGACGAAACGTCAAAGTATAAACAATAACATAGAATTGGAGAGCATTGTCTTCTGAGTCATCTGAAGTTGTGACCCGTTGTGTGCTGATGATATAGCAACACACATCCAGAACACATTCTTCATTTGAAACCATCCCTATCCTCGTTTCCTGTGGAAAAGCATGGTCCATTATGTTGTATGTTCAGTCAGGTGACAGTGGAACTAGAGGGGGTTCAACACCATGTCCATAAAATAATATGTTAGTAAAAACATCTGTTACATATTGTTTACAATAATTACCTTACAACTGTCAGTCAACATCATCACACATCTAAGAGTGCTTGTGGTCAATTTGTCCACTTGTTTCACTTGTGTAACTGCGCTCTCTCGCTCTCGCTGTGAGTGTGTTTGTGTGTGTGTGTGTGTGTGTGTGTGTGTGTGTGTGTGTGTGTGTGTGTGTGTGTGTAGCCTACTGTCCACGTTGCCTTGAGCGTAGGGAGGCGCTAGATCACATAGAGCCACTGAACTCGTCCCCCGCATTAACTGTTTTTAAATGGGAGTGCAGACACACTCACTCATTTAGTCTCTCTCTCTCTCCCTCTCTCACTTTCTATCTCTCTCTGACACTGCATCAGCCGTCACCAGCGGACTTCACTCTGTCCCTCCGCTGCGCCTGCAGCTTCAAAGCTGAGACCAGCTAACCCATGCGGGGATGAGAGACTACCAACACTAGCGGGGCTTCCTTCAGCCTACAGTGCTTCTCAGCAGAAGGGTCGTTTCGTTTAGGAAAGAAAAAGGCGAAAGGGGGAGAAAGGGGGAAGGTATTAAAACAGTTTATTCTGCTGTGTCGGTTGAGGAGAGTAGATGAGTCAATGGCAGGAGCTCAGCCAGGAGTTCACGCGCTGCAGCTCAAGCCAGTGTCCGTGAGCGAGAGCCTGAGAAAGGGCAACAAATTTATGAAATGGGATGATGTAAGTATTTTTTTAGTTTGTTGTCAGAGGACGGTTTATCAATGTCTTTTGTGTAGCCAGTGTTTGTTTCACATTTACCACGGCACTGTAACGCATGTGTTATTCATTTGCCTCAGTGCAATAGTCTCCACTGCCTACTTGGGGGAATAGTAGGCTATCGTTTCACCTCGCTTGTAGACTTTTGGCTGGTGACATGAAAGCGCTATAATTGTGGGTGACAATCTAAAACGCGGAAACAACACAGTGCATTCGAATTTTTGGTTTACATTTCATGGTGTGCGTGCATGTGTGTTTGTGTGCGCGCAACCCGTGCGCGTGCGTGCGTGCCTTTTCAGATTGCTCATTGCCTTGAATTAACCGTGTTACAGAGAAAGCTGACACAATAGTGTGAAATTTAATCCATAATCGTTTCAAAATGGAATACAGCTCCGCCTGAATCTCTGCAAAGCTAATGCCATTGAACGTTATAAACCCCGAGTTGAATAAGTAGCCTATCATCAGTCTCTATTGTAGTACCCAATACCCACGCCAGTCTGTAGCAGCAAAATGACCTTGATTAAAATGTATTGCTCACCGCCGTCTAGCACGGCTCTGCTACAAGCCTATCTATCGTCTCTGGGTAAGATTAGCCTACATTAGGACAAGGCTACTTACTGCTGCAAAGCGTTTCTCATAGATATTTCTCATAGCTAGAACAACTTGTTTTTATTTTCCACACAGCATGGATATGTGGATAGAAAAAAGGATTGCAACTTTGTCTTTTTTTTTGTTTGTTTGTGCCTAGGGAGCCTAAATAAATAACATACAATTGTCAAGTAGCCAATTAACAACGGAGTATTTGGTGGAATCTGGGTTGGAATTGCCACTGTGTGCACCTGCCAACTGTGTGATGGTGATTGCTACAGCAGAACTACTGACTGATACTGCGGTGTTATCGTTGTCATTGTAGCAGAGCAGCGCAAACAAGCAGGAAAATGTATTGCTCAACGATGACAGTGTATTCTGATAAGTCTAATACCCAAACTACCTTTTATACACATTAAATGAGTAATTAATAGACATTTAATAGACAATCTCTCTCTCTCTCCTTTCTCTCTCTCCTTTCTCTCTCTGTATATGGTGGTATGGTGTGAGATGTTTGTGTGTTTCCCCTTGTTAATGTGATAGCGTGTACTAACTGTGTTTTGTAGTGTTCAGATTAGGGTGGGGACCGCTTCCATGGCCTCTTTCCAGACCCCACAGCCCACTAAGTCTTTCCTGAGACACACACACACACACTCACACACGCACGCACGCACACACACACACACACACACACACACACAGCATTCTCACAGTTTATGTCCCATGCACTCCTTCAGAGACAGAGACAGAGGGCAGAGAGAGACAGAGCGGATAGAGAGAGACAGGGGGAGAGACAAAGGGGAGAGACAGAGAGAGAGGGGAGAGAGACAGAGGGGAGAGAGAGACAGAGAGACAGAGGGGAGAGAGAAAGAGAGAGGGGGGAGAGAGACAGAGAGTGAGAGACATAGAAAGAGAGAGACTGAGGGGAGAGAGAGACAGAGGGGAGAGAGAGGGAGAAATGGGGGAGAGAGAGCGAGATAAAAAGAGAGAGACAGAGGGGAGAGAGGGAGAGAGAGAGACAGAGACAGAGAAAGAGAGAGACAGAGGGGAGAGAGACAGACAGAGGGGATAGAGAGACAGAGGCAGATAGACAGACAGACAGACAGACAGACAGACATAGCTCATTGAGTAAGTTCGAAATCAAAACCTTTCCCCTGTCTCAGCTGGAGGTCAGAAAACAAGTGTCATGGTAACCATGGGAACCTTGACCATACATGACCAAACAGTGGAGCGAGGAGAGTGGAGTGATTGGTACGATATTGAGACGAGAAGGAAACAAAATCCTCTCAGCAGGGTAGAGATGGCATGGAGTGGCCAGAATGCAGTTATTGTAATACAGATGTAGGATTTTAATTTGATCACTCTTTTGTTGCTGAGAATGTAGTTATATCTACAGTATTGCACTATTCATGTAGCTTACTTTTGGCCTAACCACAGATCAAGCAACATTAGGGACTAAACGTTCAGGTCAAATTAAGATCATACGTATGTATGCTGTCTGACACAAGTGCTGTACAGCAAGGAGAGAGGAAGAAGGAGAGAGAGAGTGAGGGAACCCCCACTGTGAGCGGTGAATTCCCCAAGTCCTCGGAGGCTGTCACAACTCTGTCTGCCTGCTCCCGCTCTCCCTTCATTCAAAAGAGAGCTGAGACAAAACCTCTTAACTATCACAATTACTCCTAATTTGAAAAAAAAAAAACTCCTTCTAATGATGACGATTTCCTTCTCTGGTGTAAGATTTTGTCCAGAAGAAATTGAGAAAACCTTTAAGCTCTTAAGACTAGCCTATCCTCTGATACTGTGTGTGAATGCAGACCCATAGAGTGAGACTCAGGGAGTCCCCCCCCCCCCAAATGATAGTCTCTGAGGACGTCATAATGACTTAATGTGTGTGTAGCTGTGGCCAGGGAGAGTTGGGACATTTAGGAGAGGAGAAGCTGGTGAAAATGTAGCCTGTTGGAACCATGTGAAATAGAATGATGAACGCAGTGATCAGGCTTGTTCCACCAGGCTTGTGAAAATGACTGTTTTCACATCATTAGGCAGATTGTCACTGGCCACCAGCCATCTTTAGCTCTCTCAACCTGATGTTGCAACATAATCCATCAATCCTCCATGAAGTTTAGGACTAATGGGAAAGTTGTTGTATTCAACTGATGAAAAGCACTTGTCAACTAGTGACAAACACAACAGCCAAGCCCATATAGACTTAATATGTAATTATTGTCATACCAGGATTTGATATAGTGCATCTTCCCTCTGATTTGTCTTGAGTCATGGCATGTTCTTCATGTTTGTAAGTTGAGTTGACCAAAACGATCTTTCTTGAATCTGTTACCCTCACAACGAATCGTTGTTGCCATAGCAAACATCACCATAGCAAGTGCTTCAAATTCTCTCACTAACCATTTTGCTGTTTTCTTGTTGTGTATGTCTGTCTGTCTGTCTGTCTGTTTCCTCCAGGTCCCTCTTTGTTTATTTCTCTTGCTATATGCCTAAGTCTCTGGCGGGGCTAGGGTCAGTCTGTCCTATCTGGTGAAATTATCCTGTCTTATCTGGTGTCCTGTGTGAATTTAAGAATGCTCCCTCTAATTATCCTCTCTCTCTCTCTCTCTCTCTCTCTCTCTCTCTCTCTCTCTCTCTCTCTCTCTCTCTCTCTCTCTCTCCCCCCCCCCCCGTCTGGTCCTAGACATACAGTATAACAAGAACTAGGGCCAGTTTCCCAGATCCAGATGAATTGCTTAATTATCTTAGGAACCACAACTGTGTGAAAGTACCTGCTTTCAATATATTTTGTATCCCTAATTTACTTAAGTGTTTCCTTTCTTTTGGCAGTTACCTGTATATAAGCTGCACCCTAACATGATGTCATAGAACACATTCTTCCTTCAACATAATGAACAACATACAGTTGTAAACCTTTAGGTCTGGTTCTGTGATGCAACATGGAGACATGGGAATCGTTTAGATGTGTTTTCAGTGGTGTTGTATATAATCCTGTGTGATTCATCAGGGCAAGGAAGGACAGACAGGAAGACAGTCAGCCAGTGTGTTCAGCTGAGCGCAGAGCTGGGCTGGCGACTACGGACAGAAACGCCACAGCTTTTTATAGAAATAGCCAATAATATCTGCCGTTGCTATGTAAAGACGGCCCTGGCCTATAGCTGCCACTCTGTGTGTGTGTGTGTGTGTGTGTGTGTTTGTGTGTAGGAAGGTGTCTCTCACAGACAATAACATACACGGCAGCTCACTCCTGTTTCAATCGCACACACACACACACACACACACCTTTCCCTCTCTCACAAATGGTACCTTACTCTCTCTACAGGACTCTACTACGGTGACCCCTGTGACCTTACGAGTCGACCCCCAGGGTTACTTCCTGTACTGGACTGACCAGAACAAGGTAAGAACAAATATATTACACGGAAGCAATATAATAACAAAGGTATTACACAGAAGCAAGATAATAACAAAGACATTACAAGGAAGCAAGATAACAAAAATATATTACACGGAAGGAAGATGACTTTCAGTGACATCCCATTTCCTTCTCAAAGGTCAAGAGAACTTGGGTTGAACCAGGAAACAATTGATTATTTGTAAAGGCAGAGATGTTAGAGATACTGTTCATTTAGGAAATACCTTTAAGGTTGTCCTTATTGTGACACTGAGAGAAAAAATATGACATACTATCCTAAGCATACTTACTGGTCAGTGCTCACTGTCCTGTCGTGGATAACTGCCTGCTCAGAGTGGGTTTTGCTGGAGTTGACAGCTACCCCCTGACCCCACTTCCCTTCATAATCAACAACAACAACAACAACAACAACAACAACACATGAGCAGTATGTTGTTTTTAATGGCTCTGGGCAGTCAGTGCTAAACTCATAAACTAGCTTTACCTCCTCACTGCAGTCCTATACTGTATGATATGTGAACTGAATAAGTGACATTTACACTAGCAGTTATTCCTAAAAAACATTCCTTTATTACCACAACCAGTCAGACAGGAGAGGAAAGGGAGGATACTAGTCAGTTGTACAACTGAATGCGTTCAACTGAAATGTGTCTTCCGCATTTAACCCAACCCCTCTGAATCAGAGAGGTACGGGGGGCTGCCTTAATCGACATCCACGGTGCCCGGGGAACAGTAGGTTAACTGCCTTGTTTAGGGGCAGAACGATAGATCCAGCAAACTTTCGGTTACTGACCCAACGCTCCTACCCTCCAGGCCACCTGCCGCCCTATTGAGAGAAAAGGAGAGGAGAGGGAAACCCCTCTGTTATAACCGTTATCCCTAAAGAGCAGAGGCTATTAGTGAAGAGGACAGGTGTGTGTGTGTGTGTGTGTGTGTGTGTGCGTGCTTGTGTGTGTACTGAGGAGAGAGGAGGTGGAGTCTCAGTCAGCAGTCCTGTCCCTGCCCAGGTCTGGGGGTATAGTGAAATACCTCCATTTGTTCCAACAAAAGATCAATGGCTTCGCTACGCCGCCTATTAATTACAGTAACGCTGACTGGCTATGCTGAGGCACACACACACACACTCACACAGACACGAGAGAGAGGTAGAGGTTTACTAACACATTAGTTCTATTAGCTATGTTGACTAGGACGTTACTTTAGTTAATATGGGGACAACAATGTAGGCTGTGTTTAGCGGTTATGACATGGTTTGGCTTGGAAAGGTTTTTTCGCCTGGTCACATACAGCTGATGTGTTGTTCATTGAAGTCAACAAACAAAGTGGAAAGGTGAGAGGAGGAGAGTGCATAGAGGCTAGAATGAATACAGCGTGGCTGCTATGAAAGTGAACTGTGTTTATGCATAATCAGGGGTGTATTCATTCTGCTGATTTTGTTGAAAATCTTTTCTTAAATGGAAGCAAACGAAACAGGGATAAAAATACCTGAATTTATCCAATAGAAACTCTCGTTTGCAACTGTTGGTCTAATGATTACACCCTAGATAAGCTAGATGCAGGCAATACCGCAAGGCGGTATTGAATGTGTCACTGTCTGTCCATGTGTCACTGTCCTTGAGATTCCAAGATGGCGTAACAGTGCAGACGTGTTTTTTGTTCGTCCCGTCTCGTGTAAATAGTTTGTAATAGTTTGTAATTTGTCTTTCCATACATTTTTATTTATTTATTTTGTCCCCGATTTACCTCTCCTGCAACCCACCTTACCCAACGTGAAACGGATCTATTATCCTTACTTTTCATTTTTTTTACTGAACCGCAGTCAGAAGCTAGCTTCACCTGCTAGCTAGCTTGCTAACTAGCTTCTAGCCATCGCTAACCACTGCTAGCGGTCCTCACCACCGCTCTGGCTGCTCAGACAGCTTTTAGTTTGGACATTATCGGCCAGTCTACACAGCGCACTACCAACCCAGCGCATATCGGACTGCGTTCCCTTCCATTTCACCGGATTTCCACTGAAATCACAGGACCATCACACCGGATCATCACAGCTAGCTAGCTGCAATCGAGTGACCGACGTTTTTGGCTAACCTCCATTGTTTGTTTACATGCTACCTATGCTAGCGTGAGCTAGGCTCATCTCCCAGACAGCCGACGTGTGCTAGCTACTCTCCCGGGCTCCAGTACCTTGTCAACCTGCCTGGACCTTCTACTGTCGACACGGAGCCCCACCGAGCCACCGCGACTGGTCTGCCGACGTAATTGTCCGACGTGGTCTCAACAGGGTTCTCCTCTGCGACGTCGCCGAAGATCCATCTGCTAGCCCCGGCCTGCTAGCCCGGCCTGCTAACACTCTGAATGCTGTGCCTCCTCGCTCGCCTAGTCCAGCGCCCACTGAACTGATCCCCGGCTCGCCTCTTTGCTGCTCATCGGATCCTATGATTGCTCAGCTTCACAGCTGATGCCTGCAGGACTGTTTTGGTTATACGGTATTTCTTTCTGTTTAACTGCCAGGCCCCAGGTCCTGTGTGTAGCATATCATATTTTTCTCTAACTGACCCTCTTTGTCCATCCATTGCCATTACCCGTCGTTGCCTTAGCCCTCTTAATTAACTTTTTTTTTTTTTTTTGCCCCTCATTAACTGTTTGTTTTTATGCCCCTTTATTTCAATATGCCTTGTATTTTGCTGTTTAGGTTAGCTATTATTGTTTTATTTCACTGAAGAGCCCCCAGTCCTGCTCAACTGGCCTCTGATAGCTCTTTTGTCCCTCCCCCCACACATGCGGAGACCTCACCTGGCTTAACTGGTGTCTCCAGAGATGCAACCTCTCTCTTCATTACCCAACGCCTAGGTTTACCTCCACTGAACTCACATCCTACTATACCCTTGTCTGTACATTATGCCCTCAATCTATTCCAACACGCCCAGAAATCTGCTCCTTTTACTCTCTGTACCCAACGCACTAGACGACCAGTTCTTAATGCCTTCAGCCGTGCCCTAATCCTACTCCTCCTCTGTTCCTCTGGTGATGTAGAGGTAAACCCAGGTCCTGTAGCTCCCAGCATTTCACCTATTCCCCAGGCGCTCTCATTTGTTGACTTCTGTAACCGTAAAAGCCTTGGTTTCATGCATGTCAACATTAGAAGCCTCCTCCCTAAGTTTGATTTATTCACTGCTTTAGCACACTCCGCCAACCCGGATTTCCTAGCTGTGTCTGAATCCTGGCTCAGGAAGGCCAACAATAATTCGGAAATTTCCATCCCCAACTACAATATTTCCCGTCAAGATAGAACTGCCAAAGGTGGCGGAGTTGCAATCTACTGCAGAGATAACCTGCAGAGTTCTGTCATACTGTCCAGGTCCGTGCCCAAACAGTTTGAGCTTCTACTTTTAAAAATCCACCTTTCCAGAAATAAGTCTCTCACTGTTGCCGCCTGTTACAGACCCCCCTCAGCCCCCAGCTGTGCCCTGGACTCCATATGTGAATTGATTGCCCCCCATCTATCTTCAGAGTTTGTATTGTTAGGTGACTTAAACTGGGATATGCTTAACACCCCGGCTGTCCTTCAATCTAAGATAGATGCCCTCAATCTCACACAAATTATCATGGAACCCACCAGGTACAACCCAAAATCCGTAAACATGGGTACCATCATTGATATCATCCTGACTAACTTGCCCTCCAAATACACCTCCTCTGTTTTCAACCAGGATCTCAGCGATCACTGCCTCATCGCCTGCGTTCGCAATGGGTCAGCGGTCAAACGACCACCCCTTATCACTGTCAAACGCTCCCTAAAACACTTTTGCGAGCAGGCCTTCCTATTCGATCTGGCCCAGGTATCCTGGAAGGATATTGACCTCATCCCGTCAGTAGAGGACGCCTGGTTGTTCTTTAAAAGTGCTTTCCTCACCATCCTAAATAAGCATGCCCCTTTCAAAAAACGTAGAACTAAGAACAGATATAGCCCTTGGTTCACCCCAGACTTGACTGCACTAGACCAACACAAAAACATCCTGTGGCGCACTGCATTAGCATCGAATAGCCCCCACGATATGCAACTATTCAGGGAAGTCAGGAACAAGTACACAGTCAGTTAGAAAAGCAAAGGCCAGTTTTTTCAAACTGAAATTTGCTTCCTGTAGTACTAATTCCAAAAAGTTCTGGGACACTGTAAAGTCCATGGAGAATAAGAGCACCCCCTCCCAGTTGCCCACTGCATTGAGGCTCGGAAACACTGTCACCACCGATAAATCCACGATTATCGAAAACTTCAATAAGCATTTTGCTACGGCTGGCCATGCTTTCCACCTGGCTACCCCTACCCCGGCCAACAGCTCTGTGCCCCTGGCAGCCACTTGCCCAAGCCCCCCCCGCTTCTCCTTCACCCCAATCCAGACGGATGATGTTCTGAAAGAGCTGCTAAATCTGGACCCCTACAAATCTGCTGGACTAGACAACCTGGACCCTCTCTTTCTGAAATGATCAGCCAAAATTGTTGCAACACCGATCACTAGCCTGTTCAACCTCTCTTTCGTATCGTCTGAGATCCCTAGAGATTGGAAAGCTGCCGCGGTCATCCCCCTCTTCAAAGGGGGAGACACTCTAGACCCAAACTGTTATAGACCTATATCCATCCTCCCCTACCTTTCTAAAGTCTTCGAAAGCCAAGTTAACAAACAGATAACTGACCACTTCGAATCCCACCGTACCTTCTCTGCTATGCAATCTGGTTTCCAAGCTGGTTATGGGTGCACCTCAGCTACGCTCAAGGTACTGAACGATATCATAATCGCCATCGATCATCGACCTGGCCAAGGCTTTCGACTCTGTCAATCACCGCATTCTTATTGGCAGACTCAACAGCCTTGGTTTCTCAAGTGATTGCCTTGCCTGGTTCTCCAACTACTTCGCAGACAGAGTTCAGTGTGTCAAATCGGAGGGCCTGTTGTCCGATCCTCTGGCAGTTTCTATGGGGGTGCCACAGGGTTCAATTCTTGGGCCAACCCTTTTCTCTATATACATCAATGATGTCGCTCTCGCTGCTGGTGACTCTCTGATCCATCTCTACGCAGACGACACCATTCTGTATACAACGAGCCCCTCTTTGGACACTGTGTTTACTAACCTTCAAACAAGCTTCAACGCCATACAACGCTCCTTCCGTGGCCTCCAACTGCTCTTAAATGCTAGTAAAACCAAATGCATGCTTTTCTATCGAACGCTGCCCGCACCTGCCCACCGGACCATCATCACTACTCTTGACGGATCCGACTTAGAATACGTGGACACCTACAAATACCTAGGCGTCTGGTTAGACTGTAAACTCAACTTCCAGACTCACATCAACCATCTCCAATCCAAAATTAAATCCAGAATCGGCTTCCTATTTCGCAACAAAGCCTCCTTCACTCATGCTGCCAAACTTGCCCTTGTAAAACTGATTATCCTACCTTGATTTCGGTGATGTCATTTACAAATTAGCCTCCAACACTCTGCTCAGCAAATTGGATGTAATCTATCACAGTGCCATCCGTTTTGTTACCAAAGCCCCATATACTACCCACCACTGCGACCTGTATGCTCTTGTTGTCTGGCCTTCATTATATATTCGTCGCCAAACCCACTGGCTCCAGGTCATCTATAAGTCTTTATTAGGTAAATCCCCGCCCTATCTCAGCTCACTGGTCACCATAGCAACACCCACCCGGAGCATGCGCTCCAGCAGGTATATCTCACTGGTTACCCCCAAAGCCAACACCTCCTTTTGCCGCCTTTCCTTCCAGTTCTCTGCTGCCAATGACTGGAACGAATTGCAAAAATCATTGAAGCTGGAGGTTCCTATCTCACTCAACAACTTTAAGCATCAGCTGTCAAAGCTGCTTATCGATCACTGCACCTGTATATAGCCCTTCTGTAAATAGCCCACACTACTACCTCATCCCCTTTTTTTTTTTTTTTTTTTGCTAATCTTGCACTCCAGTATCTCTATTTGCACATAATAATTTGCACATCCTTCATTCCTGTGTTAATGATAATCTGTAATTTATTTCACCACTACGGTCTATTTATTGTCCTACCTCTTAACCTTACTGCATTTTGCACTACATTTTGCACTCTATATATAGATTTCTTCTATTGTGTTTTTGACTTTGTTTACTGTGTAACTCTGTGTTGTTTTTGTCGCACTGCTTTGCTTTGTCTTGGCCAGGTCGCAGTTGCAAATGAGAACTTGTTCTCAACTTACTTACCTGGTTAAATAAAGGTGAAATAAAAAACACAAAATAAACTGTCTGTCATCTAAAACATTTATCTCGACCTGTGTGTACCTCCATTGTAAACTTTCATTCATAGGCTAGGATGTAGCAACCTCATGATGGATATAGGGAAAATTTGAGTATCATGTAGTACCTTAAACCTATCGATGTTGCATTGAACTGGGTGAATGGAATATGAATGACAGTCATCCAATATGCTGCAATAGAAATAAGGCCATGCTCATGAAAACAAATATTGTCCTCCCTCATCAAAAACGGCACTGACCGCCACTGGTGTGTGTGTGTGTGTGTGTGTGTGTTTGTGTGTATGTGTACAGTGCATTCGGAAAGTATTCAGACCCCTTGACTTTTTCCACATTTTGTTATGTTACAGCCTTATTCTAAAATGAATTAAATATCTTTTCCCCTGATCACACAATACACACAATAACCCATAATGACAATGACAATTACTTGTTTTTAGACATTTTAGCAAATTTATAAAAAAATAAATACAAAAGAAATATCATATTTACATAAGTATTCAGACCCTTTACTCAGTACTTTGTTGAAGCACCTTTGGCAGCAATTACATCCTTGAGTCTTCTTGGGTATGACACTACAAGCTTGGTACACTGGCTGGGCCACTCAAGGACATTCAGAGACTTGTCCCGAAGCCACTCCTGCGTTGTCTTGGCTGTGTGCTTAGGCTCGTTGTCCTGTTGGAAGGTGAACCTTCCCCAGTCTGAGGTCCTGAGCTCTCTGGAGCAGGTTTTCATTAATGATCTCTCTGTACTTTGCTCTGTTCATCTTTGCCTTGATCCTGACTAGTCTCCCAGTCCCTGCCACTGATAAACATCCCCACAGCATGATGCTGCCACCACCTAGCTGGTGTGAGGTTTCCTCCAGACATGCCACTTGGCATTCAGGCCAAAGAGTTCAATCTTGATTTCATCAGATCAGAGAAACTTGTTTCTCATGGTCTGAGAGTCCTTTAGGTGTCTTTTGGCAAACTCCAAGCGGGCTGTCATGTGCCTTTTACTGAGGAGTAGCTTCAGTCTGGCCACTCTACCATAAAGGCCTGATTAGTGGAGTGCTGCAGAGATGGTTGTCCTTCTGGAAGGTTCTCCCATCTCCACAGAGGAATTTTGGAGCTCTGACAGAGTGACCATCGGGTTCTTCGTCACCTCCCTGACCAAGGCCCTTCTCCCCCGATTGCTCAGTTGGCCGGGCGGGCCAGCTCTAGGAAGAGTCTTGGTGGTTCCAAATGTAATCCATTGAAGAATGATGGACCCTTCCCCAGATCTGTGCCTCGACACAATCCTGTCTCGGAGCTCTACGGACAATTCCAACCTCATGGCTTGGTTTCTGCTCTGACATTCACTGTCAACTCTGGGACCTTATATAAACAGGTGTGTGCCTTTTCAAGTCATGTCCAATCAATTGAATTTTCCACAGGTGGACTCAGTGATGACCAATGGAAACAGGACCCACCTGAGCTCAATTTCTAGCCTCAAAGCAAAGGGTCTGAATACTTAACGTGTTTTAGATTTGTCATTATGGGGTATTGTGTGTAGATTGAGGATTTTTATTTTTATTTCATCCATTTTAGAATAAGGCTGTAGCGTAACAAAATGTTGAAAAGTAAATTGGTCTGAATACTTTCCGAATGCACTGTATGTGTGTGTGTGTGTGTGTGTGTATACAGTATATGCATGTGTTGTTTTTGATGAGTATTGAGTGTTTTGTTTATGATGAGTATTGAGTGTGATGTTTATGATGAGTATTGAGTGTGATGTTTATGATGAGTATTGAGTGTGATGTTTATGATGAGTATTGAGGGTTTTGTTTTTGATGAGTATTGAGTGTGATGTTTATGATGAGTATTGAGTGTGATGTTTATGATGAGTATTGAGTGTGATGTTTATGATGAGTATTGAGTGTGATGTTTGTGATGAGTATTGAGTGTGATGTTTATGATAAGTATTGAGTGTGATGTTTGTGATGAGAGGAGAACTGAGAGCATCTCTATTCATCTTCTCTTCCTCTGTCTGCTAGTGTCAGGGAGCAGGGTGGAACAATGAGGCTGAGAGATGAGTCCCGGGTGTGTGTGTGTGTGTGTGTGTGTGTGTGTGTGTGTGTGTGTGTGTGTGTGTGTGTATGCGTGATTGAGTTCCATTATCTTGCATAGCTCTAGCCACACACTCGATAAGTCAAATTGATGCAAAGAGGGGAGTCAGTAGGGAGTCAATTAGTGATGCATAACTGCACTATCTCTCCCTAACACACTGTGTCACAACCAGAGCATCTACCTCTAGGAACGCACAGAGGTGTGTGTCTAGATTCTAGAGGATGTGTAGGCATTTGTGTACACTCTTGGAAAAAAGGGTTCTTCGGCTGTTCCCATAGGAGAACCCTTTTTGGTTACAGGTAGAACCCTTTTAGGTTCCAGGTAGAACTTTTTGGGGTTCCATGTAGAACTCTCTGTGGAAAGGGTTCTATATGGAACTCAAAAGGGGTTCTTCCTGGAACCAAAAAAGGTATCTGCAGTGTTAATGTACCTTTACAATGTGCCTTAACATAGTGTATACAGTATGCAGTGTTAATGTACTGTTACAATGTGCCTTAACAGAGTGTATACAGTATGCAGTGTTAATGTACTGTTGTGTACCTACAAATACCTAGGCATCTGGTTAGACTATAAACTCAACTTCCAGACTCACATCAACCATCTCCAATCCAAAATTAAATCCAGAATTGGCTTCCTGTTTCGCAACAAAGCCTCCTTCACTCATGCTGCCAAACATGCCCTTGTAAAACTGACTATCCTACCGATCCTTGATTTCGGCGATGTCATTTACAAACTAGCCTCCAATACTCTACTTAGCAAATTGGATGTAGTCTATCACAGTGCCATCCGTTTTGTCACCAAAGCCCCATACACTACCCACCACTGCGACCTGTATGCTCTCGTTGGCTGGCTTTCATTATATATTCGTCGCCAAACCCACTGGCTCCAGGTCATCTATAAGTCTTTATTAGGTAAATCCCCGCCCTATCTCAGCTCACTGGTCACTATAGCAACACCCACCCGTAGCATGCGCTCCAGCAGGTATATCTCACTGGTCACCCCCAAAGCCAACACCTCCTTTGGTCGCCATTCCTTCCAGTTTGCTGCTGCCAATGACTGGAACGAATTGCAAAAATCATTGAAGCTAGAGGTTCCTATCTCCCTCAATAACTTTAAGCATCAGTTGTCAAAGCTGCTTATCGATCACTGCACCTGTATATAGCCCTTTTGTAAATAGCCCACACTACTACCTCATCCCCATATTTATTTTTGTTTATTTTCACAAATCTTGCACTCCAGTATCTCTATTTGCACATCATAATTTGCACATCCTTCATTCCTGTGTTAATGATGATAATTCTGTAATTTATGTCACCACTATAGTCTATTTATTGTCCTACCTCCTAACCTTACTGCATTTTTGCACTACATTTTGCACTCTGTATATAGATTTTTCTATTGTGTTTTGGACTGTTTGTTTAATGTGTAACCCTGTGTTGTTATTTGTCGCACTGCTTTGCTTTGTCTTGGCCAGGTCGCAGTTGCAAATGAGAACTTGTTCTCAACTGACCTACCTGGTTAAATAAAGGTGAAATAAAAAATAAATTAAAAAAAACTGTTACGATGTGCCTTAACAGAGTGTATACAGTATGCAGTGTTAATGTACTGTTACGATGTGCCTTAACAGAGTGTATACAGTATGCAGTGTTAATGTACTGTTACGATGTGCCTTAACAGAGTGTATCTGCGGTGTTAATGTACTGTTACAATGTGCCTTAACATAGTGTATCTGCGGTGTTAATGTACTGTTACGATGTGCCTTAACATAGTGTATCTGCGGTGTTAATGTACTGTTACGATGTGCCTTAACAGAGTGTATCTGCGGTGTTAATGTACTGTTACGATGTCCTGTATTTTGGAAGGTGTGTGCTTTACGGCCTTATGTTTTTTTGCACACCGTTACAAGCTGTTGCACTAGAAGAAGTCCACATCTTTACACATGTCCACTGTGTGTGTGTGTGTGTGTGTGTGTGTGTAAGAGCTAGAGGCACGATCTGTCCACTGGTTCTCTGCTCCTGAGGAATCTAAGGAATGCTTTAGCTCTGCAGGCCATCAGGCTGTGTCTCACATACACATTGGACACACACACACACACACACACTTTTAAAGCAAATTTCTTGCAATTCTACACATTTTGCAGTGGATTATGCTATGTTCTTATGCTCTCTGACTGACTCAAACATTATAACAAAATGCTGCTAAATGAATATAGGAGAAACACTGGTCAGGCAGTGCAATTTAAAGGGTTTTATGTTTTGGACTGGTGGTTGTTGTCCAGGGATTTGTACTTGGTTGAGTGGGATTGAGACATCTGGCCGGAACTATTCAATGTTATGTTTCTGTGAAAAATGAAAGAACGTGTCCCAATCCTTCAACAGCTCAGTGAGAGAGATCTTGGCACTGAGTCACGTCGCTGTGCGTGCCTGCTGTGTGTGTGTGTGTGTGTGTGTGTGTGTGTGTGTGTGTGTGTGTGTGTGGCAGATTTACAGCAAATAAAGCCTTTACGTTTATTGTCATGAGTCTTGTCCTGGAGGAAGAACTGAGTGATTTCCCCTTAGATAGGCCAGCTGCAAAGTCAAAATTGGCTATATTGAAAAAATGAATGTTGAAAAATGTAGGCACAGGAGGGCTCTGGGCTGTGGACCGTCAATGGAGGGCTCCGGGTTGGGAAGGCGCACTAGAGGTCAGGTGCAGGGAGCTGGCATAGGGCGTACCAGGCTGGTGAGGCACACCGGAGGTCTGGTGCGTGGGGCCGTCACTGGAGGCGCCGGGCTGGGTGCACGCACTGGAGGTTGAGTGCGGGGAGCCGGCACAGGAGGTCTGGTGCAGGAGGCTGGCACTGGACGGACTGGAATATGGATGCTTGATGGAGACCTGATCCGGGCAACTGGTACCGGCTGTACCAGATTGAGGGTGCGCACTGGAGGTCCGGCATCAGAGACTGATAATGAACGTACCGGACTAGGGATGCGCACCACAGGCACCATAAACTCCAACTCTCATGTCTCATCATCGATCTCCTCCTCTAGCTGCCTCAATTCCTCCAGAACCCCTCCAAAAAACTCTTTGGGTTGCTTTGGGGCTGCTGTCCGGCGTGGACCCCGTCGCCGTTGCTCCTGCTTCCGCGGTATATCACTCACCCCAGGTAAGCACTGCTTGGTCCTATTTTGGTGGATCATTCTGTCACGTACGTGGTGAGTGGCGGACCAAGTGCGACATGATTATTTAAATCAACTTGCACAAAATAACAAAAGGGAAACACGACCGTAACACACGGTAGGCTTAACAGCACTAAACCAAACACAATGATCCACAAAAGACAGGTGAAATACCTGAACTTAAATATGGCCCCCAATTAGAGACAATGCAAAGCAGCTGCCTCTAATTGGGGACCAACACAAAACCAACATAGAAACATAATACATAGATCTGTCAGGCTCTGACCATAGACAACTAGAGGAGCCAAAGGCTTCCCTATGACCAGAGCCTGACAATCTCAATCCATTTCAAATACATACTTTTCTTATGCTCCTAAATGTAATGTGCTGCTTCTAATTTGGGGGCACCAGTGCTACCAATGAAACTTTTTCATTTAGGGCCCTGGTTTCACTACAATTAGGGTAGGGTTTAGAATTAGGGTTAAGGTTAGGGGTTAGAGTTAGGGTTATGAGTTTGGGTTAGGGTTAAGGTTAGGGGTTTTGGGGTTAGAGTTAGGGTTATGAGTTTGGGTTAGGGTTAGAGGAGAACGAGAGAGAGGGAAGAGGAGAACGAGAGAGAGAGAAGAGGAGAACGAGAGAGAGAGAAGAGGAGAACGAGAGAGAGAGAAGAGGAGAACGAGAGAGAGAGAAGAGGAGAACGAGAGAGAGAGAAGAGGAGAACGAGAGAGAGAGAAGAGGAGAACGAGAGAGAGAGAAGAGGAGAACGAGAGAGAGAGAAGAGGAGAACGAGAGAGAGAGAAGAGGAGAACGAGAGAGAGAGAAGAGGAGAACGAGAGAGAGAGACGAGGAGAACGAGAGAGAGGGAGAGACGAGGAGAACGAGAGAGAGGGAGAGACGAGGAGAACGAGAGAGAGGGAGAGACGAGGAGAACGAGAGAGAGGGAGAGACGAGGAGAACGAGAGAGAGGGAGAGACGAGGAGAACGAGAGAGAGGGAGAGACGAGGAGAACGAGAGAGAGGGAGAGACGAGGAGAACGAGAGAGAGGGAGAGACGAGGAGAACGAGAGAGAGGGAGAGACGAGGAGAACGAGAGAGAGGGAGAGACGAGGAGAACGAGAGAGAGGGAGAGACGAGGAGAACGAGAGAGAGGGAGAGACGAGGAGAACGAGAGAGAGGGAGAGACGAGGAGAACGAGAGAGAGGGAGAGACGAGGAGAACGAGAGAGAGGGAGAGACGAGGAGAACGAGAGAGAGGGAGAGACGAGGAGAACGAGAGAGAGGGAGAGACGAGGAGAACGAGAGAGAGAGAGAGACGAGGAGAACGAGAGAGAGAGAGGGAAGAGGAGAACGAGAGAGAGAGAGGGAAGAGGAGAACGAGAGAGAGGGAAGAGGAGAACGAGAGAGAGGGAAGAGGAGAACGAGAGAGAGAGACGAGGAGAACGAGAGAGAGAGACGAGGAGAACGAGAGAGAGAGACGAGGAGAACGAGAGAGAGAGACGAGGAGAACGAGAGAGAGAGACGAGGAGAACGAGAGAGAGAGACGAGGAGAACGAGAGAGAGGGAAGAGGAGAACGAGAGAGAGGGAAGAGGAGAACGAGAGAGAGGGAAGAGGAGAACGAGAGGGAGAGACGAGGAGAACGAGAGAGAGAGACGAGGAGAACGAGAGAGAGAGACGAGGAGAACGAGAGAGAGAGACGAGGAGAACGAGAGAGAGAGACGAGGAGAACGAGAGAGAGAGACGAGGGAAGAGGAGAACGAGAGAGAGAGAGAGAGAGAGGGAAGAGGAGAACGAGAGAGAGAGAGAGAGAGAGGGAAGAGGAGAACGAGAGAGAGAGAGAGAGAGAGGGAAGAGGAGAACGAGAGAGAGAGAGAGAGAGAGGGAAGAGGAGAACGAGAGAGAGAGAGGGAAGAGGAGAACGAGAGAGAGAGAGAGAGAGAGAGAGGGAAGAGGAGAACGAGAGAGAGAGAGAGAGAGAGGGAAGAGGAGAACGAGAGAGAGAGAGAGAGAGAGAGAGGGAAGAGGAGAACGAGAGAGAGAGAGAGAGAGAGAGAGGGAAGAGGAGAACGAGAGAGAGAGAGAGAGAGAGAGAGGGAAGAGGAGAATGAGAGAGAGAGAGAGGGAAGAGGAGAATGAGAGAGAGAGAGAGGGAAGAGGAGAATGAGAGAGAGAGAGAGGGAAGAGGAGAATGAGAGAGAGAGAGAGGGAAGAGGAGAATGAGAGAGAGAGAGAGAGGGAAGAGGAGAATGAGAGAGAGAGAGAGGGAAGAGGAGAATGAGAGAGAGAGAGAGGGAAGAGGAGAATGAGAGAGAGAGAGAGGGAAGAGGAGAATGAGAATGAGAGAGAGAGGGAAGAGGAGAATGAGAATGAGAGAGAGAGGGAAGAGGAGAATGAGAATGAGAGAGAGAGGGAAGAGGAGAATGAGAATGAGAGAGAGAGGGAAGAGGAGAATGAGAATGAGAGAGAGAGGGAAGAGGAGAATGAGAGAGAGAGGGAAGAGGAGAATGAGAGAGAGAGGGAAGAGGAGAATGAGAATGAGAGGGAAGAGGAGAATGAGAGAGAGAGAGGGAAGAGGAGAATGAGAGAGAGAGAGGGAAGAGGAGAATGAGAGAGAGAGAGGGAAGAGGAGAACGAGAGAGAAGAGGAGAACGAGAGAGAAGAGGAGAACGAGAGAGAAGAGGAGAACGAGAGAGAAGAGGAGAACGAGAGAGAGAGAGAGGGAAGAGGAGAACGAGAGAGAGAGAGAGAGAGGGAAGAGGAGAACGAGAGAGGGAAGAGGAGAACGAGAGAGGGAAGAGGAGAACGAGAGAGAGAGAGAGAGAGAGGGAAGAGGAGAACGAGAGAGAGAGAGAGAGAGAGAGAGGGAAGAGGAGAACGAGAGAGAGAGAGAGAGAGAGAGAGGGAAGAGGAGAACGAGAGAGAGAGAGAGAGAGAGAGAGGGAAGAGGAGAATGAGAATGAGAGAGAGAGGGAAGAGGAGAATGAGAGAGAGAGGGAAGAGGAGAATGAGAATGAGAGGGAAGAGGAGAATGAGAGAGAGAGGGAAGAGGAGAATGAGAGAGAGAGAGGGAAGAGGAGAACGAGAGAGAAGAGGAGAACGAGAGAGAAGAGGAGAACGAGAGAGAAGAGGAGAACGAGAGAGAAGAGGAGAACGAGAGAGAGAGAGGGAAGAGGAGAACGAGAGAGAGAGAGGGAAGAGGAGAACGAGAGAGGGAAGAGGAGAACGAGAGAGGGAAGAGGAGAACGAGAGGGAAGAGGAGAACGAGAGGGAAGAGGAGAACGAGAGAGAAGAGGAGAACGAGAGAGGAGAGGAGAACGAGAGAGGAGAGGAGAACGAGAGAGAGAGAGAGAGAGGGAAGAGGAGAACGAGAGAGAGAGAGAGAGAGGGAAGAGGAGAACGAGAGGGAAGAGGAGAACGAGAGGGAAGAGGAGAACGAGAGGGAAGAGGAGAACGAGAGAGAGAGACGAGGAGAACGAGAGAGAGAGAGAGAGAGGGAAGAGGAGAACGAGAGAGAGAGAGAGGGAAGAGGAGAACGAGAGAGAGAGAGAGAGAGAGAGGGAAGAGGAGAACGAGAGAGAGAGAGAGAGGGAAGAGGAGAACGAGAGAGAGAGAGAGGGAAGAGGAGAACGAGAGAGAGAGAGAGAGGGAAGAGGAGAACGAGAGAGAGAGAGAGGGAATAGGAGAACGAGAGAGAGAGAGAGGGAAGAGGAGAGAGAGAGAGAGAGAGAGGGAAGAGGAGAATGAGAGAGAGAGGGAAGAGGAGAATGAGAGAGAGAGGGAAGAGGAGAACGAGAGAGAGAGAGAGAGAGAGAGGGAAGAGGAGAACGAGAGAGAGAGAGGGAAGAGGAGAACGAGAGGGAAGAGGAGAACGAGAGGGAAGAGGAGAACGAGAGGGAAGAGGAGAACGAGAGAGAAGAGGAGAACGAGAGAGAAGAGGAGAACGAGAGAGAGAGAGAGAGAGGGAAGAGGAGAACGAGAGAGAGAGAGGGAAGAGGAGAACGAGAGGGAAGAGGAGAACGAGAGGGAAGAGGAGAACGAGAGGGAAGAGGAGAACGAGAGGGAAGAGGAGAACGAGAGGGAAGAGGAGAACGAGAGAGAAGGAGAACGAGAGAGAAGAGGAGAACGAGAGAGAAGAGGAGAACGAGAGAGAAGAGGAGAACGAGAGAGAGAGAGAGAGAGAGAGAGGGAAGAGGAGAACGAGAGAGAGAGAGAGAGGGAAGAGGAGAACGAGAGAGAGAGAGGGAAGAGGAGAACGAGAGAGAGAGAGAGAGAGAGAGAGAGGGAAGAGGAGAACGAGAGGGAAGAGGAGAACGAGAGGGAAGAGGAGAACAAGAGAGAAGAGGAGAATGAGAGAGAAGAGGAGAATGAGAGAGAAGAGGAGAACGAGAGAGAAGAGGAGAACGAGAGAGAAGAGGAGAACGAGAGAGAGAGAGAGGGAAGAGGAGAACGAGAGAGAGAGAGAGAGGGAAGAGGAGAACGAGAGAGAGAGAGAGAGGGAAGAGGAGAACGAGAGGGAAGAGGAGAACGAGAGGGAAGAGGAGAACGAGAGAGAAGAGGAGAGCGAGAGAGAGAGACGAGGAGAACGAGAGAGAGAGAGAGAGGGAAGAGGAGAACGAGAGAGAGAGAGAGAGAGAGAGAGAGAGAGAGAGAGGGAAGAGGAGAACGAGAGAGAGAGAGAGGGAAGAGGAGAACGAGAGAGAGAGAGAGGGAAGAGGAGAACGAGAGAGAGAGAGGGAAGAGGAGAACGAGAGAGAGAGAGAGGGAATAGGAGAACGAGAGAGAGAGAGAGAGGGAAGAGGAGAATGAGAGAGAGAGAGAGAGGGAAGAGGAGAATGAGAGAGAGAGAGAGAGGGAAGAGGAGAACGAGAGAGAGAGAGAGAGAGAGAGAGAGAGAGGGAAGAGGAGAACGAGAGGGAAGAGGAGAACGAGAGGGAAGAGGAGAACAAGAGAGAAGAGGAGAATGAGAGAGAAGAGGAGAATGAGAGAGAAGAGGAGAACGAGAGAGAAGAGGAGAACGAGAGAG
>JAKYLM010000262.1:0-7500 GCA_023634145.1 Thymallus thymallus
ATAGGGGTTGAAAAAGGCAAAGATACAGCTTAATGAGCCCGGGAATTAGAAATGCTTTAGCAGTTGCAACAGTGGTGTAGTTATAATATTCTAATAACAACATGGTTACAAGCTGAGGGCTGTGGTAGTTATAATGTATAACATGATACATATGCTCTATGTATCATGTACCGTGTATCTGTCTTTTGTGTACTTTCGTTGTGGCATTTTGCACCTGCCCTGTGTTTTGTTGTAGCTGCTTGATAATGAAATTTCCCCCCCGGGGGATCAATAAAGTACCTATCTATCTATCTATCTATCTATCTATCTATCTATCTATCTATCTAATATTCTAATAACAACATGGTTACAAGCTGAAGGCTGTGGTAGTTATAATATTCTAATAACAACATGGTTACAAGCTGAGGGCTGTGGTAGTTATAATATTCTAATAACAACATGGTTACAAGCTGAGGGCTGTGGTAGTTATAATATTCTAATAACAACATGGTTACAAGCTGAGGGCTGTGGTAGTTATAATATTATAATAACAACATGGTTACAAGCTGAGGGCTGTGGTAGTTATAATATTATAATAACAACATGGTTAAAAGCTGAGGGCTGTGGTAGTTATAATATTCTAATAACAACATGGTTACAAGCTGAGGGCTGTGGTAGTTATAATATTCTAATAACAACATGGTTACAAGCTGAGGGCTGTGGTAGTTATAATATTATAATAACAACATGGTTAAAAGCTGAGGGCTGTGGTAGTTATAATATTATAATAACAACATGGTTAAAAGCTGAGGGCTGTGGTAGTTATAATATTATAATAACAACATGGTTACAAGCTGAGGGCTGTGGTAGTTATAATATTATAATAACAACATGGTAAACGGCTGAGGGCTGTGGTATTTATAATATTATAATAACAAAATGGTTAAAAGCTGAGGGCTGTGGTAGTTATAATATTATAATAATAACATGGTTACAAGCTGAGGGCTGTTAATAAATAGATCCTTACAGCAATTAACACATGCCTACAGTAACACACACACACACACTGGATTAGTTGTCTATTAGCTGTATCATGTTCTGGCCTGTCACTGTTCATACCAATTTGGACATAGATAGATGAGATGTCTGAGTGTGTGTGTGTGTGTTTGAGATGTCTGAGTGGCTGAATGGGGGCACACACACAAACACACACAGTATGGCTCTTCCACAGACAAGAGAAGTGGGGGATGGGACGGACCTGTTGATTGTCTGACATCTGATGTCACACTAGGTTTCTATGGCGCTTCATATAACTCATATCAGGCATATTCTACTGTGTAAAGACGCCAGTTACAGTGTAGGCAGTGCATACATTTTTTTTATAAGCATACTGTCTAATCACTTAGGGAATTGAACCCACAAGCATGGTGTAACTAGTGCCATACACTTACTAACTGGCCCACACTGGACCACATGCTTTGGAATGGTGTCCTAGAATGGGGACACTGTGATCGGGGAATTAAGACATGTCATTATGTGTTCTAAAGTGGTTTCATTGTATTAAAAGTAGGGGGTAATTTGTGCTGATGAGAACTTTAAGTCTGAACAGTCTTAGATGTATTCAATAGCTGTCGTTCTACTTGTGTTAAAATGTTCTTACATTACTGAATGTAAGGGTTCGTCATTCAGCTTTTTACCAGCTCAATTCATGTATGATCGCTCTCAAACGAACGTTTCAAAGACGTGGAAAAACACATTTAAATGTCTCTTTAAGACTGACTTGAGTTTCTGAAGTTGATTCTTCCCTCAGGTGAAAAGAGGGGAGATTGTGCTGCTATAATTGTCCTATTCAAGGTCTGAAAAGATGAACAGACCGTTTCTGTTCTGGAGAGAGAAAGGAGAGAAAATCTTACACCATATGTATATAATCAGGGTGCCTGTTAGCACAGTGTGGAATACACTTTGAAAGAGGGCTTCAACACTTCAGCACTGTATGTGTCAGTGTGTGTGTGTGTGTGTGTGTGTGTGTGTGTGTGTGTGTGTGTGTGTGTGTGTGTGTGTGTGTGTGTGTGTGTGTGTGTGTGTGTGTGTGTGTCAAGCACTTCATGGGTCATGGCGACCCTGAGAGTCTCTAGTGTATAGTGGCACTTAGCGTGTTCTTTACTCAGACACATCCTTAGCAGACAGGTTCTCTACTCAGACACACCTTAGCAGACATGTTCTCTACTCAGACACACCTTAGCAGACAGGATCTCTACTCAGACACACCTTAGCAGACAGGTTCTCTACTCAGACACACCTTAGCAGATATGTTCTCTACTCAGACACACCTTAGCAGACAGGTTCTCTACTCAGACACATCCTTAACAGACAGGTTCTCTACTCAGACACACCTTAGCAGAGAGGTTCTCTACTCAGACACACCTTAGCAGACAGGTTCTCTACTCAGACACACCTTAGCAGACAGGTTCTCTACTCAGACACATCCTTAGCAGACATGTTCTCTACTCAGACACACCTTAGCAGACAGGTTCTCTACTCAGACACACCTTAGCAGACAGGTTCTCTACTCAGACACATCCTTAGCAGACATGTTCTCTACTCAGACACATCCTTAGCAGACATGTTCTCTACTCAGACACACCTTAGCAGACAGGTTCTCTACTCAGACACACCTTAGCAGACAGGTTCTCTACTCAGACACACCTTAGCAGACAGGTTCTCTACTCAGACACACCTTAGCAGACAGGTTCTCTACTCAGACACCTCTACTCCTAAACACAGATATAAAAAGAAGGGAAAGTGAAACATAGAGAGGTGAAGAGAGAGAGAGGGAAAGTGAAACATAGAGAGGTGAAGAGAGAGAGAGGGAAAGATCCTTAAACCCTTAGAGTCGATTGTTGTTCCGGGTCGTCAATCTACGACCCCATAAGTGTCACAGGACTCGTCTGAAGGCAACCGGTAACGGTTAAAAAAATTATTGGAAGTATGAAGGTAGTTTTGTGCCAAAAAACAAAACAAAATATATTTTTTACTGATTTATTTTTATATCTCCTACACTTCAAAACCTTGTTTCTTTCCTTTCATGGATGTGTTATTCTATGGGCTTTAGTAGTAAAGGCCAAAATCTATGTTTTATGATTTAAAAAATCATGTTATACCTAAAGGAATCCAACAATCAAATAGCTAATGATCCATGGTATGAATCTATTAAAACAATTCCATATATCAGAAGAAAACCACCCTTCCCCCTTCCCTACTCCCTCCCCTCCACTCCCCCACCTCCCTACTCCCTCCCCTCCACTCCCCCACCTCCCTACTCCCTCCCCTCCACTCCCCCACCTCCCCCCTCCCTACTCCCTCCCCTCCACTCCCCCACCTCCCTACTCCCTCCCCTCCACTCCCCCACCTCCTCCCTCCTCTCTCCCCTCCCCTCCCCTCCCCCACCTCCTCCCTCCTCTCTCCCCTCCCCTCCACTCCCCCACCTTCTCTCTCCCTTCCCCTCCCCCATCTCAAATCCCTCCTCTCTCCCTCCACACACACACACACTCTCACACACACACACACACACACACACACACACACACACACACACACACACACACACACACACACACACACACACACACACACACACACACACACACACACACACACACAGCCCTTGTTATCCCACTGTAGCTATCAGCCTGCTGCATCTGCTGGTAGGAGAGAGAGACAGTCACTCTGGCTAGCTCTGTGTACGTAGTGTGTGTGTACATGTGTGGGTGTGCGTGGGCGGGTGGGTGGGTGGGTGTGCGTGAGTGTGTGTGTGTGTGTGACAGGTGGAGGATGGAGATAACAGTTACCAGGGCCTGTATCAGCTCCATCTTATCTGATAAAGTCTAGTTTCTAATAGACAGAAACCAACTGGAATCTGACAGACACATAGCTGAGTAGTGGTACAGAACTTCCATGGCTGGAGGGAGAGAGAGGGGAGGGAGAGAGAGATAGAGAGAGAGAGAGAGAGAGAGAGAGAGAGAGAGAGAGATAGAGAGAGAGAGAGAGAGAGAGAGGGAGGGAGGGAGGGAGAGAGAGAGAGAGAGAGAAAGAGAGAGAGAGAGACAGAGAGAGAGAGCGGGGAGGGAGGGAGGGCAAGAGAGAGAGAGAGAGAGAGAGAGAGAGGGGAGGGAGGGAGGGAGGGAGGGAGGGCAAGAGAGAGAGAGATTCCCGAGGCAGAGAGAAGACAGATGGTAAGAGTAGAAAACAACAAGATCTATAGAATCAGATACTGTATCTAATACAGGAAGTCAGGACACCAATCACATAATACCATGTAGGAAGAGTCAGGATACCAACCACATAATACCATGGAGGAAGAGTCAGGACACCAATCACATAATACCATGGAGGAAGAGTCAGGACACCAATCACATAATACCATGGAGGAAGAGTCAGGATACCAACCACATAATACCATGGAGGAAGAGTCAGGACACCAATCACATAATACCATGGAGGAAGAGTCAGGATACCAACCACATAATACCATGGAGGAAGAGTCAGGACACCAATCACATAATACCATGGAGGAAGAGTCAGGACACCAATCACATAATACCATGGAGGAAGAGTCAGGATACCAACCACATAATACCATGGAGGAAGAGTCAGGACACCAATCACATAATACCATGTAGGAAGAGTCAGGACACCAACCACATAATACCATGGAGGAAGAGTCAGGATACCAACCACATAATACCATGGAGGAAAAGGCAGGATACCAACCACATAATACCAAGGAGTAAGAGTCAGGATACCAACCACATAATACCATGGAGGAAGAGTCAGGATACCAACCACATAATACCATGGAGGAAGAGTCAGGATACCAACCACATAATACCCTGGAGGAAGAGGAAGGATACCAACCACATAATACCATGGAGGAAGAGTCAGGATACCAACCACATAATACCATGGAGGAAGAGTCAGGACACCAACCACATAATACCATGGAGGAAGAGTCAGGACACCAACCACATAATACCATGGAGGAAGAGTCAGGATACCAACCATATAATACCATGGAGGAAGAGTCAGGACACCAACCACATAATACCATGGAGGAAGAGTCAGGATACCAACCACATAATACCATGGAGGAAGAGTCAGGATACCAACCACATAATACCATGGAGGAAAAGGCAGGATACCAACCACATAATACCATGGAGGAAGAGTCAGGATACCAACCACATAATACCATGGAGGAAGAGTCAGGATACCAACCACATAATACCATGGAGGAAGAGTCAGGATACCAACCACTGAATACCATGGAGGAAGAGGAAGGATACCAACCACATAATACCATGGAGGAAGAGTCAGGATACCAACCACATAATACCATGGAGGAAGAGTCAGGATACCAACCACATAATACCATGGAGGAAGTCAGGATACCAACCACATAATACCATGGAGGAAGAGTCAGGATACCAACCACATAATACCATGGAGGAAGAGTCAGGACACCAACCACATAATACCATGGAGGAAGAGTCAAGACACCAACCACATAATACCATGGTGGAAGAGTCAGGATACCAACCACATAATACCATGGAGGAAAAGGCAGGATACTAACCACGTAATACCATGGAGGAAGAGTCAGGATAGCAACCACATAATACCATGGAGGAAGAGTCAGGATACCAACCACATAATACCATGGAGGAAGAGTCAGGATACCAACCACATAATACCATGGAGGAAGAGGAAGGATACCAACCACATAATACCATGGAGGAAAAGGCAGGATACCAACCACGTAATACCATGGAGGAAGAGTCAGGATACCAACCACATAATACCATGGAGGAAGAGTCAGGATACCAACCACATAATATCATGGAGGAAGAGTCAGGATACCAACCACATAATACCATGGAGGAAGAGGAAGGATACCAACCACATAATACCATGGAGGAAGAGTATGCCTCAATGATATAGACAAGAGTCAAATTTGGTAAAAACCACATTCATTATTTCCACTCTATTTCCTGTTTCCCTCTAGTCATTAATTAGTATATTTCCTGTTTCCTTCTAGTCAGTAATGAGTCACTCTCAGACATCACTGTCTTCTGTCAAAGGTCAGAAGGGACATTGGAAGCGTCACAAATGGCACCCTCGTAAAAAGTAGTGCACTACAAAGGTAATATGGGGGCATTTGGGATGCATACAATGTTTCTAGAATGAACGTTGCATGCTGTAGACAGTTCTCTCCTAATGCCAATTGTAACAAACTTCCATAAACCACCAGCTTGCTAGTAACAAGAGTTGGGGAACTTGGTCGCTGCAATAATGGTGAATTGATAGGAATAACATAAGGGTTGAAGATAATCAACAACATTATGACTCCATAATCAACAATGAGTAGTCCTGTCAGAGCCTAATGTCCAAATAGCAAATCCACAATAGAAATGAAAACCTGAACATCGTCTTTGAGTATTTCTAATACTACTACTAATACTACTAATACTACTGCTACTGCTACTGCTACTGCTGCTGCTACTACTACTACTACTACTACTACTACTACTACTACTACTACTACTGCTACTGCTACTGCTGCTGCTACTACTACTGCTACTGCTACTACTACTACTACTTTTACTACTACTACTACTACTACTACTACTACTACTACTACTACTACTACTACTTCTATTACTACTACTACTACTGCTACTGCTACTACTACTACTACTACTACTACTACTACTACTACTACTACTACTACTACTATTACTACTGCTACTACTACTACTACAACTACTACTACTAATAATAATAATAACAATGTGCCCCAACCCTAACCCTCTGTAGTCTGTAGTTTCTCTCAGGTAAAATCCTGAAAGTGGCTGAAAGTTATTTTCTGTTTATTCTAGGCTGGAATGAATTCATTGTTCATTAGCGGAGAGGCAACAATATTTGTCTCTCTGTTCCAAATGGCACCCTATTCCCTACATAGTCCACTATGGACCCTGGTCAAAGTAGTGCACTATGTAAGGGATAGGGTGCCATTTGGGACGGAGCCTGTCACTGTCTCCACAACATGTTGTCTAATCAGGCTGAACTACAATCATTTGATGATTAACCTTGCCTGAGACCTGGGCCCATAGTCATGAAGCATTTCAGAGAAGGAGTGCTGATCTAGGATCAGGTCCCCCCGTCCATGTAATCTCATTCACTTTGATCTCCACTCCTCTCTTCCACTCCTCTCTCCACTCCTCTCTTCCACTCCTCTCTTCCACTCATCTCTTCCACTCCCCTCTCCACTCATCTCTCCACTCCTCTCTCCACTCCTCTCTCCACTCATCTCTTCCACTCCTCTCTCCACTCATCTCTTCCACTCATCTCTTCCACTCCTCTCTCCACTCCTCTCTTCTACTTCTCTCTTCCACCCAATCATCCTTTCATCATCTCTCCTTTTCCCCATTCCTCCTCTTTTGTAACTCTCCTCATCTCTTCCAT
>JAKYLM010000262.1:12500-25000 GCA_023634145.1 Thymallus thymallus
TGCCATACAGTAATTGGCCTCGTCACCAAGAGCAGAAGAGGCCTTTTCAAGTAGGTCTGAGGTGCAATAAATGTGTCGCCCAACTGTTGACACTGCTGGCAATATGCTGCGGGAAAAGCCTGCATGTGTGTGCGCTACACAACCACATGGCACCGTCGGCGCGGTACAAGAATACAAGCCAATGGGCTATTATATACGGGTAGATAGACAGACGCATTCGTGGCCAACGAGTCATAAAGCAATAAACTCCTAGAAAATCGTCAATGAAACAATGGGAGGCGGATGGATGGATGGAGAGAAAGAGTTGGGGATCACTGATGAATAACAATTTAGTATTGTTTGGATGGGGGTGGGTCTACCAGGCAGGGGTCTTCGGATCAGCACCCCTGAATGAAGTGGGGGTGCACGCGCACGCACGCACGCACACACACCCGGCGAGAGAAAGCGAAACACCCCTTCTGGAATCTGCGCTGGCCGCTAATTGAATGAATGACAATGCGGGCAGATGAGGCGACAGATGCTCGCGTGCCTTTACAACCCAACAGCAGCCTTATTGGTTGGCCCGCCGCAGTCCACTGGTGGCGCGTTCTGTTTGTCTCCACGGTTCTAGAACACAGAGAGACCAGACCGTCAGATTCCATCCCAGCGCCTTTGCTATGGAAAACCTTCCACCTGCTGCTGCCTTTGTCCCGAAGGGGAGGGAGACTACGGGAGAGAATAGAGATGAATATCAATGGCACAAGTTGAATTCACCGTATGACTTCATGGCTACACATTAGGTGTTTTGTTGGACGCCCCATGATTACATAAGACATATTCACCAGATTATATGTGATGTCTGTTTGTACTGTTTTGTCACTTTATCGATTCATTAGCCTATCTATACTATTGATTAGCCTATCTATACTATTGATTAGCCTATCTATACTATTGATTAGTCTATCTATACTATTGATTAGCCTATCTATACTATTGATTAGCCTATCTATACTATTGATTAGCCTATCTATACTATTGATTAGCCTATCTATACTATTGATTAGCCTATCTATACTATTGATTAGCCTATCTATACTATTGATTAGCCTATCTATACTATTGATTAGTCTATCTATACTATTGATTAGTCTATCTATACTATTGATTAGCCCATCTATACTATTGATTAGCCTATCTATACTATTGATTAGCCTATCTATACTATTGATTAGCCGATCTACACCATCGACTGGCCTTCCAACTAGATTCGTCTATTGTTTGACTGATTATAAAAACGAATTCGTCACACCAGAAAACATCTCAATTCCACCTGCTTTATATAAATCACTTTCTCAACTTTTCTATATTGCTTCTATTCTCCTATTAATACTTCATTCGCCACTTAAATTATAAAGAAAGAGATTTGATTTTTGTGATGAGGTAGCGTGCCAAAACTTATTAAGCTCACATCTGCTTTAATATGAATTATAGCCTACAACCCTTTTCTTCACAGCTACATCAATTGTTTTATTTCTCACGCGGAGTTTAAAACATTCCCGCTCTCTTTCTTCTGTTCCTTCTCTCTTTTTATTCTCCTCTTTCTATAAACTCGGGAGGACTTTCGCTTTCTTTGTTCGCGGAAATGTGATTAGCACCCTGGCGGGCGAGGTATAATTGCATTACGGTCTTTGTGGGCGCTCGGGCTCTATGGAAAGCACCGGTCCCGTATCAAAACTGTTTAAATAGTCTACCAGACAGAGACTTGGTCGGCAAAATGTGCAACGGAAGAAAGAAGAAGGAATTCATAGGGAGCGTTTTGCTAACATAGTCAGAGCTATGAATAGAATAATTCAGATTAAGGTAAACGTTTTTTCGCCAATTTACGATCCAGAGGGGTCAAATGTGCACCTTCTGTCGATGTCAGTGCACGTTTTGGGAATCAGATAACTCATTATGCAAATTCATGGAACCCTATAGAAGGTTTGCAGATGCGTTGGAATCAAATAGAAAGTCCAAACAACATAAACCAATTTACCTAACGAGTATAACGTTGGTACTCATCGCCCATCTCAGTTGACTGTCACTGAATGTGTATCCGCCATATCTCATGTTGACAATAATTGTGTGAAAGCGGCATATACTACATTCATATATCCGTTGCATTGTTTAATTCATATCCATCTTATGGACATGTAGAGTCTTCTCTTACATGGTCTAGCTAGTGCATAAAGTTAGACCACTTTCTACCCGATAATACAATTCCATTATTTATGGGCTATTCCTTGCATGGTTACACGGGCAAATACACAGACGATCGCATGTGTTTATGAACAACTTCGACATTTGAAGTGAGAGAAACATGCATGAACGTCGAATTCTGATGTGAGACTGTGAGAGCTTGTAGGTCTTACATTGGTTACACTTAAACAGACGGAAACGCATAAAACATAGAAAAGGCCAGTTGTTGTTGTCTGTCTCGGAGTCATGCGGTGACAGGCTAATTTCCCCTCGGTTATCTGAATGCATGGATGGAGGGGAGGGAGTTGGAACCGTGTCCCGAATAGCACCTTACTCCCTTTTATACTGCACTACTTTTGACCAGGGCTACAGGGCTCTGGGTAAAAGTAGTGCACTATGTAGGCTGCCATAGAGCCTTAGAGACGTGTTTGGTCGGGTGCAATGAATGGGGTTGGGGTGTCAGCCAGACCGTGCCAGATGGTCGTGGGGTTGCGCATGTTCCTCTTGTTTTCTTAATATGTTGCATGCATGGATGTACATTTTTGATGAGAACGGGATACTGCGTGTGTGTGTGTGTGTGTGTCAGTGTGTGTGTCAGTGTGTGTGTGTGTGTGTGTGTGTGTGTGTGTGTGTGTGTGTGTCAGTGTGTGTGTGTGTGTGTGTGTGTGTGTGTGTGTGTGTGTGTGTCAGTGTGTGTGTGTGTGTGTGTGTGTGTCAGTGTGTGTGTGTCAGTGTGTGTGTGTGTGTGTCAGTGAAGTTGAAGAATGTAAAACAATATTATGCACGGGGACAGAGATGTACCGCGGCGTGACCGACTCCTAAATTCATTCATTAGCACCCGGCTCCCTTTCACCGCGATTCGCCACACTGCTTTAGCCGGCTTACCCTCGCCCACAACCGGCCACAGATTAGGAGAAGAGGCGCATGTGAAAATGTTGCTCAAAAACATCCAAGAGAGGGAGAGGGAGGAGGAGGAGGAGGAGGGGGGAGGAGGAGGAGGAGGGAGGGCGACTCAATTGACACTGAATAAAAATATCAGGGAGAAAATTAATGTATGCAGTGTCCATGCAAGTAAGCAGTGTGTGTGTGTGTGTGTGTTTGTGTGTGTGTTTATGTGTGTGTGAAGGGGGGGGGGGGGGGGGTATAGCCTATATGCCAGTTGCTACAATAACTAATTGGTGAGACTGGTGAAGATAATTCTGAATTCGCTAGCTAGGCCAACACACATAAACACTTGTGACAGCTCATAAGTCGAAACGATATAAATCAGAATGCAACCTCCACATTTATAGCTTAGCCTATCACTGTCTCCAGTCTCTCTGTACCTAACACACATTAGCCTAGCCCTGTCTCCAGTCTGTCTGCTACAACAGACCTAAAGCGAGAGACTCCTACACTCATAAAGAACCCTGACGTCTTTTAACGGCGACTAAAAAACAATCAAACCGGGCAAACGTCACTAATGAAAGTTCCTCTTGAGTTATTTTACCCTTCCCTATTGTTGAGGCACGATCTCTGTCTGTCTGTCTCTCTCTCTCTCTCTCTCTCTCCTCTTCTCATGGGTGAAAGTGAAGAAAGAAAGCGGGAGAACCCGAGAGGGCGGAGTTTGCCCCCTCTCGCTCTCTCCTCCCCTCCCCTCCCTCCTGCTCTCCCCTCTCTCCTCGCCTCTGTTTTGAGTGGTCACCGGGTTAGCATTTGATTTAGGAAGCGTTTTGTCTTGCTACGGAGAAGAGAAAGGGGCCGCTGTTCCGTTGTAGGGCTGGTTAGATTGAGGCGGGCCATTTTGGGGGAGCCATCAGACGGAACGAGAGAGCGAGAGAGAGCGCACAGCACACACACAGAGACGCACAGATTTAAGCGGTGCTCTATAGGAGTCTACTCAGAGACTCGCGCAACAGATTTGTATGAGTGGAAGGGATCGTTAGGTAACTCACTCTCAGTTTGGATGTTGTGTATTCTATTAGAAATGACTGCGGAACACAATGACCAGTGTTTTTAAATGCACGAACGTGTTTAAATAGGGATATCTAGCCTTTTGAGAATGCGCTGCAATTAGCATAATGACTGTCGTCCGGGCGCAGTGGATTCCTTAAGTTTACTAGGCTACAATAACGGAATCAGGACTGGCTGCGTAAAATAGCTATTTTGGAATTACTTTCAGAATCACCCCAAGGGATTATTTCAAAGATGGAACCTGGTAAAATAATCTGCGGATTTTATATGCGAATATGGATACTTCTCGCAGTTATGGCACTGGCCACGCAACACGTCACAGGTAAAACATTAAAATATCAAGTTTACGAGGAACAGAAGGTGGGGACTGTTATTGCACGGCTAAAAGAAGACGTGGCTGATGTTTTGGTCAAACTTCCAAGTTCTGTGTCTCTGCGCTTCCGAGCCATGCAGAGAGGTAGTACGTCATTCCTCTCCGTGCGCGAGCAGGACGGAGAGATCACCATCCGTTCCAAAATAGACCGAGAGAAGCTCTGCGAGAAGAACCTCAACTGTTCCATTGAATTTGACGTTCTGACTCTTCCAACAGAACACTTGCAGCTCTTCCACGTCGAGGTGGAAGTGTTGGACATTAATGATAACGCACCGCAGTTCGCCCGCGCCGTCATCCCCATTGAGATCTCCGAGAGCGCGGCAGTGGGGGCGCGCATTCCCCTGGACAGCGCAAGTGACCCAGACGTCGGAGAGAACTCCCTCTATACTTACTCCCTCGAGCCCAACAACTACTTCAATATTGACATTCAGAGCAGAACGGATGGGGCTAAGTACTCGGAGTTGGTGGTGCTCAGGGAGCTGGACAGGGAGATTCAGCCGGGTTATGAACTTCAGCTGACGGCCTTGGATAAGGGCGTTCCCCCTAAAACTGGTTCTACTCTCCTCAAAATTAGCGTGGCAGATTCAAACGACAACAGTCCTATTTTCGAACAGTCTTCTTATGTGATAAATATTTTGGAGAATTCACCTGTTGGATCTCTCCTTATTGATCTGAACGCAACCGATGCAGACGATGGAACCAATGCAAAAATTGTCTACTCCTTCAGCAGTCACGTGTCCCCGAAAATAGTGGAAACCTTCAAGATCAACTCGGATAACGGCCACCTGACTCTCATGAGGCGCGTGGACTTCGAAAGCGTGATGTCATATGACATCGACGTCCAAGCCCAGGATATGGGCCCCAACTCCATGCCAGCACACTGCAAGATCATCATCAAGTTAGTCGATGTAAATGACAACAAACCAGACATCAGCATCAATTTGATGTCCCAAGGGGAAAGAGGGAAAGAAGATGCAGCCTACATCTCTGAGGCTGCTCCATTGTATACCTTTGTGGCCTTAGTAAGAGTGGAGGACCTAGATTCCGGTCTCAATGGAGAGGTTGTGTGTAAGCTCCATGGCCAGGGGAGTTTTAAACTGCAAAAGACATACGAGAACAACTACATGATCCTCACTAACATCTCGCTGGATCGGGAGAAGAGGTCAGAGTTCAGCTTGACGGTCATCGCCGAGGACCGCGGCACACCCAGCCTCTCGACCATCAAGCATTTCACCGTTCACGTGCTGGATGAGAACGACAACGCTCCGCACTTCCAGAAGGGAAGCTATGAGGTATTCAGATCAGAGAACAATGCCCCTGGGGCCTACCTGATGTCGCTATTGGCAACCGACCCCGACCTGGACGCCAACAGCCAGGTGAGCTACTTCCTGGTGGAGAACGCCATCCACGGGAGTTCCATCTCCACCTTCGTCACCATCGACCCGTCCAATGGCGCTGTTTATGCCCTCCGCACTTTCGACCGCGAGGACGTCAGCCGGATATCCTTCATAGTCCAGGCCAAGGACGCCGGGGAACCCTCGTTGCTAAGCAACACCACCGTCGTCCTGACGATCCTGGATGAAAACGACAACCCGCCAGTCATCGTGGTTCCGCAGCTCTGGAACCTCACCGCCGATATCCCCATCTCCAAGTACACCGAGGCTGGTAGCCTGGTTACGGTCGTCAGGGCCACCGACCGCGACACCGGCGTCAATGCTGAACTCACATGTTCCATCACTGCCGGCAACGAGGAAGGCTTCTTCGCCATGGACCCTAGAACCTGTGAGATCAGCGCCAACGTTAGCCTCGACACATTTCCCCGCGAGTTTGCGGAGCTCACCGTTCTGGTCAGTGACCACGGTTCCTTGCCCCAGACCACCAAGGCCTTCCTAAAGATCAGCCTCTATGAGAACATGGAGGGCCACGTCCAGGTGTTGGACCAGGGGGAGACGCCGCTCGACGTGTCCCTGATCATCATCATCTCCCTGGGGGCCATCTGCACTATGCTCCTGGTCATCATGGTCATGTTTGCTGCCCGCTGCAACAGAGAGAAGAAAGATACCAGGAACTCGTACAACTGCAGGGTGGCAGAGACCAACCACCAGCACCACCCTAAGAAACCATCACGGCACATCCACAAGGGTGACATCACACTGGTTCCCACGGTGAATGGGACTCTGCCAATCAGAGCGCATCACCGCTCACCCTCGGCCACGCCACCCATGGACCGTGCGCCAATGGGAAGCCGGCAGAGCCACCACAGCCACCAATCACTGAATAGCCTGGTGACGATATCGTCCAATCATATCCCGGAGAGCTTCACCCTAGAGTTGGCCCAACCTACACCACCCGTCGAGGTGAGATACTGGAGAACACAATTGTTACATAAACAATTGCTCTCTCTCTCTCTCTCTCTCTCTCTCTCTCTCTCTCTCTCTCTCTCTCTCTCTCTCTCTCTCTCTCTCTCTCTCTCTCTCTCGCACACACACACTGCCCCTTCACACACACACACACACACGCACACACGCACACACGCACACACACTCGCCCCCACCATTATAGAATAAGCCATAATAATTCCTAGCCAATAAATCAATAGTGAAATGACTCTCCATTAAAACTAGTGTAAATGATTACAGATATAATCATGGAGGCGGTTTGTCTTGGTGTCTTTACCCCCAACCCATTATATTACCATTATTATGGACCACTCCTATCCATATTCATCAAGCCCTGTCACCCACACCCATTGTTATGTTCATTTCTCTCTACTCTCTGTCCTCCATTTTGTAATCATGGTCGTTGTCTCCTCACCCTCCTCAGTGTGTCATCACCGTCAGAGTCACCGTGCGTCATCCATCTTGTTTTGTTCCTCGTTGTTGTTGTCTGTTTCCATCCGTTCTGTTATTCATCCTCCTTTTTTCTGTTGTTTTTATTTGTTTATTTTGGATATAGCAAGTCTCACAGCTTCTGTCCATGCTCCATCAGGGCCAGTACCAGCCTAGACCCTGTTTCCGTGGCAACAAATACTCCAGAAGCTACAGGTAAACAAAGCATTCCCCCCAACATTTTGTAACGTTTTGCTCCTTTGAGTTGTTAAATTCCCTTGTGTCCACCGGGATTTTCATCAATAGCATCAATAAAAAACATATACAATGACAGTATTGATCTTTATTTCTAAGACTTATTTATTTGGTTTATCATGTTTTGAGTTTTTAATCATGTCAATATCATTCAATCCAAGAGTTTGTGGATCACGTGTCTATGTTTCAACTGTAGTGTTGTGAAATGGTTGTAGTGTCTATGGTGTGTATTATAGAAGAGCTACAACAGATCTTACCACAAAGAGACACCACTTACATTAATTTTAACTCAGACAAATTATATTTTCGCCTCTCTCTCTCTCTCTCTCTCTCTCTCTCTCTCTCTCTCTCTCTCTCTCTCTCTCTCTCTCTCTCTCTCTCTCTCTCTCTCTCTCTCTCTCTCTCTCTCTCTCTCTCTCTCTCTCTCTCTCTCTCTCTCTCTCTCTCTCTCTCTCTCTCTCTCTCTCTCTCTCTCTCTCTCTCTCTCTCTACAGATATGCATTACAGGACATGGACAAGTTCAGCCTGAAGGACAGTGGTCGTGGGGACAGCGATGCAGGGGACAGCGACTATGACATGGGACGAGAGTCCCCCATCGACCGTCTGCTGGGGGAGGGCTTCTCTGAGCTCTACCACCTGGACATGCACAACAGACTACACCCAGGTGAGTTAAATAGACAGACGCCACCTTGGTAGAGGCACGATACACTATAGGGCCTCTCTGAGCTCTACGTCCTGGACATTCACCAGAGACTACACCCAGGTGAGTTAAATAGACAGACGCCATCTTGGTAGAGGCACGATACACTATAGGGCCTTTCTGAGCTCTACCTCCTGGACATTCACCAGAGACTACACCCAGGTGAGGTCAATAGAGATATGAGATAGCCATCTTACAATTGCCGTCATTTCCATGGGCCAGTTTACCAGACACAAATCAAGCCTAATCATCGACAAGTATGCTCTATGGAAAATCTCCAATCAAAGTACTTTGTTGTCCAGGAATCTAGCTTTATACTCTTTGTATAAAGTTCTTTGGGTGCAGGGTAGTGATGTCACAGAATAGAAAAACTAAGCCAGGTGACATCACTCACTACACTTCCCTTCCAAGCAAAAAGGCAGTAACTGTTAATTTGGTCGAAAATTAGTTCATGTAATTTATGCTACATTAAATACCTGCTGAATCATGTGGACAAGAATCCTGCCTCTATTGTGTTGTGTTTAGGAGAAATGTTAACAGCAACTGCATAAGGTTGACGTGAAACCAAAGTAAATAAAAGCCATTTTTCTCAGTTCCACGCTGTGAGCAGTTCCTGCCTTTTTGCTTGGTAGAACAGTAATAGTAAGACACTCCTGTTTCACTAGATTTGCAACATGACACAGTGATGCACACCATCATACACAGCACACTAGGCAGCTCACACAACGTCCTCCCCTCCACTGTAATAAAACAACCTATTCTGTTCAGCACCATGGACAGCTGCTCACCACTTTCCAAATCTCCCCCTTTGCTAGCTTCAACAATACACGTCTCACCTGAATAGTCAAAAGCTGATCTGTAACACCACATTGTATAGTTGAGTCCCAAATGGCACCCCGTTTCCTTACTTGCGCACTACTTTCCCTATATAGTATACTCAGAAATAGTGCATTATATAGGGAATAGGGTGCCATTTGGAACACACTTGCTATTATATAACAGCCCATACAATTGTGCTTCAGCTCTATTCTTCCCCGTCAACCTTTAATTTACAGGGGTTTAATCAGGCAGACATTTTCCTCCATTACCACCATCCTGATATCTGGCCCTCAGAAAGAGTTGTGTCTGTAAACGCCGCCCCGATTTAGACTGTGACTCTCTCTGTCTGTCACTGTGTGTGTGTGTGTGTGGTGTGTGTGTGTGTGTGTGTGTGTGTGTGTGGTGTATACATGTGTGTCTGTGTCGGCAGTTTGAGTGACAGTCTGGCCCTTTCATGTCTGAGCTGAGGAGAATTCACAGTAATTGCTTTTAAAATGACGTTGTCCTCCTGAAAGCCACAGTCTCTTCTGTTCTGTTCTGTTCTGTTCTGTTCTGTTCTCTTCTCTTCTCTTCTCTTCTCTTCTCTTCTCTTCTCTTCTCTTCTCTTCTCTTCTCTTCTCTTCTCTCTCTTCTCTTCTCTTCTCTTCTCTTCTCTTCTCTTCTCTTCTCTTCTCTTCTCTCCTCTCCTCTCATCTCCTCTCCTCTCCTCTCCTCTTCTCTTCTCTTGAGGAGAGGGGGAGAAGGAGAGATGGAGGAGAGGGGGAGAAGGAGAGATGGAGGAGAGGGGGAGATGGAGAGATGGAGGAGGGGGGAGAAGGAGAGATGGAGGAGAGGGGGAGATGGAGAGATGGAGGAGGGGGGAGAAGGAGAGATGGAGGAGGGGGGAGGAAGGAGGGTTAGACAGGCAACAGAGGGACAGGATTAGACAGGCAACAGAGGGACAGGATTAGACAGGCAACAGAGGGACAGGATTAGACAGGCATCAGAGGGACAGGATTAGACAGGCAACAGAGGGACAGGATTAGACAGGCAACAGAGGGACATGGTTAGACAGGCAACAGAGGGACAGGATTAGACAGGCAACAGAGGGACAGGGTTAGACAGGCAACAGAGGGACAGGATTAGACAGGCAACAGAGGGACAGGATTAGACAGGCATCAGAGGGACAGAATTAGACAGGCATCAGTTGACAACTATCCATTTGTATCAATGCCCCTGGTCTCCTCTCTCTCATAGCTATGGGACTGTGTCCTCAATGTCAAACCAGATAAAGCATTGAGACTGTGTTTTCTAGCTACCAGTCTGTGTACTGAGTAGTGTTGCCAGACAGCAGTTCTGTCAGGCTACTTAATATCAAACCAATTGTAACTTTGACACTGTCTCCTCTCTCTACCGAGCCATGAAACCGTTTAATCAATGTCAAACCCAGAATAACATTTGTTACCATTCTGTGTCTCCCTCCTCTCTCCCTAGCTATGCGCCTATGCACTGAGGAGTGTCGTGTGTTGGGCCATTCTGACCAGTGCTGGATGCCTCCTCAGGCCCTCTCGCTGTCGTCCCCGGCCTCCTCCTCCTCTGACTACCGCAACAACATGTTTATCCCAGGGGAGGAGTCATCTAACCAGCCCGCCATCCTCCTCGATGACGACCAGACCTCCATCGACTCCTCGGAGCGGAGGAAGAGCTTCTCCACCTTCGGGAAGGAGTCCGGGAATTCTGAGGAGGGCGGGGTCAGTGAAGGGAATTCCTTGCTTTCGGAGATGAATGGAATCTTCCAGCGCCTGCTCCCGCCGTCATTGGACTCATACGGCGAGTGCACCGAAAACAACTTTGCTGCCGCAGCAACGGAAAGAGGCAGTGGAAACGGTGGCCACGCCAAGGGGATGTTACCGGGCGGCAACAACACTAAAGGCCCATCCTACCCGGCGGGCGTGGCGGCGTGGGCGGCTAACACCCACTATCTCAACCCTGGAGGCGGAGCCGTCGGCCAAAGCCCATCAAGTCACAACACCAACAACCTGACCAACATGGCCGCCTCTTCCACCTCCACTTCCTCTACCTCCTCCAACCAGCCGCCACACCTAAGATGGCTGCCGGCCATGGAGGAGATCCCAGAAAACTATGAGGAGGATGAGCTGGAGAGTATGTTAGGGATGGGGTATCTGGGGGGAAAGCAGCGTAGCGAGAGCAACGATGGGATGATGGACACTAGTGAGTTGGTCACCGAGATTAATAAACTACTGCAGGACGTCAGGCAGACCTAGAGATAGAGGGAGAGCGACAGAGAGAGAGAGAGAGAGGGAGGGAGGGAGGGAGAGAGGGAGAGGGAGAGAGAGAGGGAGGGAGAGAGTGGAGGGAGGGGAGAGAGGGAGGGGAAGTGGAGGGAGAGGGAGGAGAGAGAGCGAGGGGAAGGGAGGGATGGGGGATAAGTGCTCTCCTGGACACCCTACAAACTAGCAAGTCTTAAGAGTCCTTGTCAATATTTGGTCAGAGCTAGAGAGTTCGGAGAAAGTGTCCGTTCAATCTGAAGTTATGCTACTGACAGTTCCATAGGTCTTCTCTGTGTCCAATGAGAGGCCAAGGACCAGTAAACATGAAAACAAACTGATCCTATAGCACTGATGGTTTTTAGGATCTTAACATGTTAAACATTGGTGAGATGTTTCAATGTTGTTTGGACATTGTGTTGTGCACAGATCAACAAGACTTGTCCCAACGCCCAGAGACAATATTCTAAACTTGTTTATCTCTCTTTCATGTTTGTAACAATGTGAAATAACTATGAGAGAAATAACTAGGGACAGTGTTTGCATTTATAATGTACAGTCCACGTTACTGTGAAAAGAGATTCACTCAAAATGTTTTGTCATACAGTGTATCTTCATGTCATGTGTACTTTATTAACAGTGGTGTACATTGTGCATGTACAAACACCTTTGTATTTTAAAAATACACACTTTTCTACTCTCTCTTTTAATCTGTATTTGTATGTTTGTACAGAAGAAAAACTGATGAAAAACAAAAGTCTATTTTTTATATTTTCCACTGCATGTATCATATATTATCTATCCATTTTTGTTTTTTTACTCAATGTTTATTTGTGTGTAAATGATAAATATTTAATTATTGGTTATTGAAAGTGTTTGTATCAATCACAAGTCGGCGTTGTGTACCGTCGGCAGTGTCTCCCACGTCCAAAATGGCACCCTGTTCCCTAGAAGCCTAGAGTCCTGGTCCAAAATAATGCACTATCTAGAGGAGAGGGTGCCAGTTGGTATGCAGCCGGTGTGTCTCTATGGTATATAGAGGAGAGGGTGCCAGTTGGTATGCAGCCGGTGTGTCTCTATGGTATATA
>JAKYLM010000262.1:30000-59155 GCA_023634145.1 Thymallus thymallus
GCTCACAGTAAAACCCCCATCAGACAGAGACATACCCGGTGATAACAAACTCCACTGTAACAGTAGTAGATGTATTAAGCTTCTTCTTTCTCTGCTTTGTCGTTATGGGGTATTGTGTGTAGAATGCTGAGGATGTTTTTGTATTTCATCAATTTTAGAATAAGGCTGTAACATAACAAAATGTGAAGTCAAGGGGACTCTCTCCCTCTCTATCTCTCTCTCTCTCTCTCTCTCTCTCTCTCTCTCTCTCTCTCTCTCTCTCTCTCTCTCTCTCTCTCTCTCTCTCTCCCTCTCCCTCTCAGTTCAATTCAATTCAATGTAAGGGCTTTATTAGCATGGGAAACATATGTTAACATTGCCAAAGCAAGTGAAGTAGATAATGAACAATAAAAATTTACAGTAAACATTACACTCAGAAATTCCAAAAGAATTAAGATATTTCAAATGTCATATTATGTCTATATACCGTGTTGTAACAATGTGCCAATAGTTAAAGTACGAAAGAAAAAATAAATAAACATAAATATGGGAGTTTGTTCTTCACTGGTTGCCCTTTTCTTGTGGAAACAGGTCACAAATCTTGCGAGTTTATCAAGATTGGGTTGTTTTTGAATTCTTTGTGGATCTGTGTAATCTGAGGGAAATCTGTGTCTCTAATATGGTCATACATTTGGCAGGAGGTTAGGAAGTGTATTTTCTGTTTAGGGCCAAATAACATTCTAGTTTGAGCTGTTTTATTTTTCCAATGTGTCAAGTAATTCTCTTTTTGTTTTCTCATGTTTTGGTCTAAATGTGTTGCTGTAGAAGAGTCCCCTAAGCATGCTGGTCCTGGGGCTTTGTTCACAAACACAAACAGACCCCACAGAGCCCCAGGACCAGCTTGCTTAGGGGACTCTTCTCCACGTTCATCTCTCTGTAGGTGATGGCTTTGTTATGGAAGGTTTGGGAAACGCTTCCTTATAGGTGGTTGTAGAATTTAACGGCTCTTTTCTGGATTTTGATCATTAGCGGGTATCGGCCTAATTCTGCTATGCATGCATTATTTGGTGTTTTTCATTGAACACGGAGGTGTTCAATTTGGAGTTTGTCCCATTTTGTGAATTCATGGTTGGTGAGCAAAACCCAGACCTCACAACCATAAAGGACAATGGGTTCTATAACTGATTCAAGTATTTTTAGCCAGATCCTAATTGGTATGTTGAATTTTATGTTCCTTTTGATGGCATAGAAGGCCCTTCTTGCCTTGTCTCTCAGATCGTTCACAGCTTTGTGGAAGTTACCTGTGGCGCTGATGTTTAGGGCGAGGTATGTATAGTTTTTTGTGTGCTCTAGAGCAACGGTGTATAGATGGAATTTGTATTTGTGGTCCTGGTACCTGGACCTTTTTTGGAACACCATTATTTACTGAGATTTACTATCAGGGCCCAGGTCTGAAAGAATCTGTGCAGAAGATCTAGGTGCTTCTGTAGGCCCTCCTTGGTTGGTGACAGAAGCACCAGATCATCAGCAAACAGTAGACATTTGACTTCAGATTCTAGTAGGGTGAGGCCGGGTGTTCTAGTGCCTTCGCCAATTCATTGATTTATATGCTGAAGAGGGTGGGGCTCAAACTGCATCCCTGTCTCACCCCACAGCCCTGTGGAAAGAAATGTGTGTGTTTCTTGCCAATTTTAAACGCACACTTGTTGTTTGTGTACATTTTATAATGTTGTATGTGCAGGATGAATACGTGGTCTGTCGTAGGTAATTTGGTAAAAGCCAATTTGTCATTTGCTCAGTACATTGTTTTCACTGAGGAAATTAACTAGTCTGCTGTTAATGATAATGCAGAGGATTTTCCCAAGGTTGCTGTTGACGCATATCCCACAGTAGTTATTGGGGTCAAATTTCTCTCTCTCTCTCTCTCTCTCTCGCTCTCTCTCTCTCTCTCTCTCTCTCTCTCTCTCTCTCTCTCTCTCTCTCTCTCTCTCTCGCACTCTCGCACTCTCTCTCGCTCTCTCTCTCGCTCTCCCCCATCCCTCCCCACCCCTTATGTACCTCTCTCTCTCCCCTGTTGTTACAGAGAGCTTTCATAAAAGTAGGAAATGGAAAATGGAAGATGAAGAGGTGTCTGGTAATGGTAGCAGCTGTAGGAGATGAAGGAGTTTGTGTGTGTGTGTGTGTGAGGTACATGTGGTCTCTCAGTGTCAGCTCTACTCTAGGCTCTCCCGCCGTTGCTGATTGGCCAATTACAGCCTTTTTCCTGGTGACAAGCGGGAGTCAATTTGCTCCCTCCCCCCTGTCCTCCTTTCTTCCATCCCTCCTTTCTTGAGTCTTTCCTCCCCTCCCCTTTCCTATTTGTCTCCCTCGCTCTACTTCTCTGTCTGTTTCTCACTTTGTCTCTCATTTATCTGCCATTACCCCCTCCCTCCCTCTCTCCCTCCCTCCCTCCCTCTCTCTCTCCCTTCCTCCTTCCCCCCTCTCTCTCAATTCTCCATCTCCAGCTCTCTTCTCTTCCCCCCTCCCCCCCTCTACCTCTCCTTCTCCTCACCTCTTCCATCTCTCACTTAGAGAGGAGATGAGGCACATCTAAACTGTCTACTAACCTTTAGACTCACTGAGTAGTAGACAGGGAATGGAAGAAGAGGAGGAATCGGTGGAAGGACATTTTTACTTTCTGTAATGGAAGTCAGTTGGAGCTAAGTACGCACAGGTGTGTGAACATACAGTATATGTACATTCACACGTAGACACACAGACACAGCTGTTAAACAATGAATAAGGTCAGCCTAAGCCAGCTGTGAAAACCTGGTGAAATTGAGGATGGTATTTAAGAGATTGAGATGGAACCAGAGAACCCCTATTATGTTGTTGTGAGAAGACTGGCTGATGATCCTCATTAGTCATTATTTCAGAGACTAAGAGATAAATACAATTATTTGACTGTTGTTCATCCACCTTAACCTAGTGATGGAAACAAATGATAGTGGTGAATGAATACATCACTTCAGTATTTTATTAGGCTCTGCATGTGTTACTGCTAAAGCGGCATCTCCTCTTCCTGGAGTCCACACAAAACATGACATCATATAGAACATTACTAGACAAGTACTTATCAAGGACTGAACAACATCAATTTAAAATAAGAATACACGCTTCGTACATGTATGCCATCATAATAATGTGATTCATAGACACCACTGAATGCAAGTGCAACACACGAAAACGAAAACTGGAAATGCAATAACAAGACGGCTGACACCAAAGCTACCTTGTTCCTATACTTACCGCCGGTAATGGATATCCCGGGGCAACATGCAATCTCTTAAACTTGTACGCCTTTAGTTACAGTTGTGACCCGCTGTGGGTTTTAATTAGGTAAAATGCAAACATAAATAAAAGGCCTTGAATTTTGAGCTTTGTTACAGTCTAAAGTCCTTAACGGGTTAAATAACTTCCTGTTATTTAAAACCTGCACAGTCATGCCAGAAGTGAGCTCCACTCAAGTTTGAACTATATTTGTCCCAGAGGGCAATTGGTTTTGCAGCAAGGAGCAGATGAGAAAACATTTTAAAAAAGCCCTCATGAATCACAACGATACTGAATAGAAAGGTACTGTAGTTCATTCAACGCTAGGGGGGGCGTTCTTGAATTACGCAATGTCCCTTTAAAATGACAAATAGTTACCCATCATAGATGTTTTTGTTGATTTTGAACTGTTTAACATAATGCAGGTCGTGTATACTGCCCCCCAGATGGCCATAGAGGAATAACCATGGCAACCTTAGACCTCTCGATTGGTGGAGCTCCCATCTCGTGTGGAAAATAGAGGGAGCAATGAAGGAGGAAACCACGGCATTTGGATGGTGTCCCGTCATGTTTCTCTGGGAGGGATAAAGGATCTCTGACCTGAGTGGGTTGCTGACTGGGTGGTTGTGCTGGGCTCGCTGGGCAGGCTGAGTATCCTCCGCTAGTAGGATGCAGCGCCTCCCGGGCATGTTCCAGACGCTGCAAACTGAGAAGAAACTCTTCCTGGGCCATGGTGTTGACGAGGAAGGTAACCCTGTTCGTCAACCGTCTGAGAGATATCCGATTGCTGCTTCCATTGTTTGAGTTTGTATTCTGTAATGGAGACGCTGTGAGTCGAGAAGCAGGTGCAGGGCGAAACGTTTAATAAAACAACAAACCAAGCATCAGACAACGTAACAGAGGCAAGACTCATGTACACAGGAATAACACCAACTGAGGAACGAACGAAAGGGAGGGACCTGTAAAGAGTAGGTAATGAGCAAGGTAATGAGGAAGGTAATGAGGAAGGTAATGAGTGCCAGGTGTGTGTAGTGATGGCTGCCAGGTGTGTGTAGTGATGGCTGCCAGGTGTGTATAGTGATGGCTGTCAGGTGTGTGTAGTGATGGCTGCCAGGTGTGTGTAGTGATGGATTCCAGGACCGGTGGTTAGTATTCCGGGCGGCGTCACACGCCGGGGGGGGGGAAGCAGGAGTAGACGTGATATTTATGCATTGTTTAAAGTACTTAGGGTAAGGAATCTGTCCCAGTAGTGTTGTCGTGACACGTTGTGGGGATTTTAGAGAGAGCTGTTTATTATTTCCAATGCTAGAAAGTAAACAAAAGGTGTAGATAACAACATTGTACGATAACAGGTTGTCTTACCGAGGAAAACTAATGTTGTGTGGTTTGTTGACAACACAATCAAACATCACACCAAAATTGGATGTTGATCTGACGTTCTATACATCAATGCATCAACTATTGTGTCCTTTGGAATTCAATGAGAGGATTATTGTCCGTTATTCTAGAATGAGCAAAAAAGACAATCAGACTGGGAGTGCTCCCAAATCGCCCCCTATCGCCTATATAGTGTCCTACTTTTTACCAGAGCGGAATATTGGCCCTGGTCAACAGCAGTGCAATATGTAGTGAAGAGGGTGCCATTTGGGACGCGACCTCTCTCACTGGGTATGCATAACCTCGCATTAACACACACATTGTCTGTCTTTTCCCTGGAAGAGTCTCTAACGCCAAGCATTTCATATTTTGTGTGTTTGTGTGTTTGTGTGTGTGTGTGTGTGTTTGTGTGTGCATGTCTGTGTCTGTGTCTGTGTGTGTGAGATATAAAGTGTCTGTGTGTGTGTGTGATAAAGTATTTGTGTGTCCTTTCCTTTTATTCTGTGTGTGTATGTGTGTATGTATGTGTGTGTGTGTGTGTGTGTGTGTGTGTGTGTGTGTGTGTGTGTGTGTGTGTGTGTGTGTAATCACATTGCTACTCAAATGCCTCTGCAGCTATGTTGTTTTGGAAGGCTGCCACTGAAGCATAACACAGTAACAGCTCAGTTTGAACCATCTGTGTTACATGGCCTTGTTCTGAGGAGGATAGGGCTGGATGGCACACACACACACACACACACACACACACACACACACACCCACACACACACACACACACACACACACATACACACACACACACACACACACACACACACACACACACACACACACACACACACACACACACACACACACACACACACACACACACACACACACACACACACACACACACACACACACACACACACACACACACACACACACACACACACACACACACACACACACACACAGCCAGAGTACATCTTTGTTGTTCCTCCAGCTCTTGTCTTCTTCTCTGGTCCCTCTTGTAAAATTATTTGATATCTCTTCTAAGTCTGCTTCCCTCGACACTCTTTGATGCTGCTTTCTGGTCTTCCCTCCCTTCACTCACTCCCTAAATAAAGATACAAAGAGAGAGAGATAGAGAGAGAGAGAGAGAGAGAGAGAGAGAGTTGGATTGAAGGCAGGGAGTCTCTCTCTCTCTCTCTCTCTCTCTCTGTTCCTCTTTCTGACTGACTCGTTCCCTCGTTCCTTCTCTCTCTTTCTCTCTCTGTGTGACCCTCTCTTTCTGACTGTCTCTTTTATGCTCTGTCTCAACATGGCCTTTAGTTCCCACACATTGCTCTTACAGTTTCTAAACCTTTCATATGTGTGGAATCCTGCTGGTTTTGCTGAAGTTCAGCTCATTATTAGGAAACCCGGGGAAACAACCTTCCACTCAGACAGCTAAATGTGTGTGTGTGTGTGTGTGTGTGTGTGTGTGGAGATATTAATGTTCCTAGTAGTTCTTTAGTCATTGGTTTGAGAACATGTTAAATGGACAATTTTAGGTTGCCATGGTTGCAAAAGGGGCAGGTTTAATATATAAACAAAACCCATGACCATCCGTAATGTTTCAATAACTGCCAAGGGACATCAGAGAATCCCCCTTTGTAGTGCAACATCTAGATGGTTTAGATGGTATGAGGTAGACAGCAAACTGGATGGAATTGTTTTCAATGGGAGCACAACGGTAAATGTCATGGTAGACGGGACCTGCCGCCAGAGTTTAAATATTAAAACTTTTGTCGTCTGCCGTAGCGTTGTTTTCTACCAGATGTTAATTTGAGATCATCGTAGCAACGCATACCGTCCTGTTGGCTTGCTTTTGCCTTCAACCACTTTCTGGTCCCGCTATACCGACTGGTGTGGCGTTTTTTACATCCCCTGTCTAAACGCAGCATTAGTGTCTATTTTGACTAGCGTTCCCATTCAAAGTTACATTTGACTGTTTATCATGATGTCCTGGATAGGTCTCCCAGCAGACGACGTGTCCAGCAGAAACATACAGGGTTGTATTGTACAGTTAGCGGCCATGTTGGGACTCAGACAGAGATGCAGGGTGGTATTCTACAGCTGGGACAGAGATGCAGGGTGGTATTCAACAGCTGGGACAGAGATGCAGGGTGGTATTCGACAGTTGGGACAGAGATGCAGGGTGGTATTCTACAACTGGGACAGAGATGCAGGGTGATATTCTACAGCTGGGACAGAGATACAGGTTGGTGTTTTACAGTTGGCAGCCATGATGTGTTGAAATCCTACCCTCCTCTGTGATACCTCTCCTCCTCCCAACCTCTCTCTTCTAGTCTTTCTCTATATCAGCATTACAGGTGAGAACCAGCTGCAGACATCGTTGGAATAAAATGTTCATTATACCAACAGGGGGCAGGAAAAAGACAGGTCAGGGGCAAGCAGAGTTGGGTAATCCAGAGTAGTGGGGCGAAGGTACAAGACAGCAGGCAGGCTCAGAGTCAGGGTCAGGGCAAGCAGAGTTGGGTAATCCAGAGTAGTGGGGCGAAGGTACAAGACGGCAGGCAGGCTCAGGGTCAGGGCAAGCAGAGTTGGGTAATCCAGAGTAGTGGGGCGAAGGTACAAGACGGCAGGCAGGCTCAGGGTCAGGGTCAGGGCAAGCAGAGTTGGGTAATCCAGAGTACTGGGGGCGAAGGTACAAGACGGCAGGCAGGCTCAGGGTCAGGGTCAGGGCAAGCAGAGTTTGGTAATCTAGAGTACTGGGGGCGAAGGTACAAGACGGCAGGCAGGCTCAGGGTCAGGGCAAGCAGAGTTGGGTAATCCAGAGTACTGGGGCGAAGGTACAAGACGGCAGGCAGGCTCAGGGCCGGGCGGGCAGAGTAAAGGTTGAAACCAGGAAACCAAGAAAACAGGCACTTTAGAGAGACAGGAGTAAAGGGGGAAAACGCTGGTAGGCTTAAAGAACAAAACGAACTGGCAACAGACAAACATAGAACACAGGGATAAATACACTGGGGATAATGAGGAAGATGGGTGACACCTGGAGGGGGGTGGAGACAATCACACAGACAGGTGAAACAGATCAGGGTGTGACACTCCATGTCTTTTCGTACATCTCTTCTCTTTCTCTATTTTAATATATTAATTTCGCCACATAAGAACAGAAGGGCCTGTGGGTATAGAGTTTTAGGGTTGACAGAACAGAATGGCCTGTGGGTATAAAGTTTTAGGGTTGACAGAACAGAATGGCCTGTGGGTATAGAGTTTTAGGGTTGACAGAACAGAATGGCCTGTGGGTATAGAGTTTTAGGGTTGACAGAACAGAATGGCCTGTGGGTATAGAGTTTTAGGGTTGACAGAACAGATTGGGCTGTGGGTATAGAGTTTTAGGCATGACAGAACATAATGGCCTGTGGGTATAGAGTTTTAGGGTTGACAGAACAGAAGGGCCTGTGGGTATAGAGTTTTAGAATTGAAAGAACAGAATTAAGATTCAAAGCATTAGCAGCAAAGCTCAGGAGAGAGAGGAGGGGAGAGCAGTTAGATACGGTCAACGTCCCAAATGGTACCCTATTCCCTATATAGTGCACTACTTTTGACAATAGGCCCTGGTCAAAAGGAGTGCACTAAATAGGGGATAGGGTAGCATTTGGTAGGTAGAACAGTTAGATATGCAGTCTTAAGCCAGCAACAGCAGCAGAATTGATTAGAACACAAGGGAATGAAACATTTAGATGGTTGCTTTGCCAGAAACGTTTGTTTCTGTGTGTGTGGAGAGGCTGTGTGTTTTTCTGTGTGTGTGGAGAGGCTTTGTGTTTTTCTGTGTGTGTGGAGAGGCTGTGTGCTTTTCTGTGTGTGTGGAGAGGCTGTGTGTTTTTCTGTGTGTGTGGAGAGGCTGTGTGTTTTTCTGTGTGTGTGGAGAGGCTGTGTGTTTTTCTGTGTGTGTGGAGAGGCTGTGTGTTTTTCTGTGTGTGTGGAGAGGCTGTGTGTTTTTCTGTGTGTGTGGAGAGGCTGTGTGTTTGTCTGTGTGTGTGGAGAGGCTGTGTGTTTTTCTGCGTGTGTGGAGAGGCTGTGTGTTTTTCTGTGTGTGTGGAGAGGCTGTGTGTTTTTCTGTGTGTGTGGAGAGGCTGTGTGTTTTTCTGTGTGTGTGGAGAGGCTGTGTGTTTTTCTGTGTGTGTGGAGAGGCTGTGTGTTTTTCTGTGTGTGCATTAATGTTAACCTGTATGTGTTTGTCTATAATGTGTGCCTGTGTGTGTGTGTGTGTGTGTGTGTGTGTGTGTGTGTGTGTGTGTGTGTGTGTGTGTGTGTGTGTGTGTGTGCGTTTGTATTTGTGACATATCAGGACAAAAGTATGAATACACACCAACAAAGTCAGGACATGTGTAGAAGTCAGGACAAAAATTGATGTCCTCACTTTTCTGAGCATACCACAGTGTTCTACAGCCTCAAATATATACCTGCTGCAAAAATCTCCTTAGGCCAGAATTGTCACAATTTTTTGAAACCATCTGTGTAAGTGTGTATCACATTTTTGCTCACTCACTGATACGCCAACTATGGGACGTGTGAGGTACTGCGCTAAACTTTTACACACACAGGAAGTGACATCAGAGATGTTCTAACATTTCACTTAAGATTCACAGTTAGGAAATCGAAATGGCTAGCTATCTAGCCAGTGGTTGACTATAAATAAATAGTGTGTTGGCCAGTAGTAACACAGTAAACAGTTCTAAAGATTGGACTTTAAACAGCATCATTTACAATTATCTACAACGTGATGTGTGGATGAATGCTGTTACAAGCTAGCTCACGTTAGGAGACTCTTGCTAGCTCGCTAGCTAAAAGTAGCAGGCTCGTGTTAACTAATATACAATCTGGCTAACATGCTAAATGCGTAGCTAACCACATCCACTGAACCAGTTATGTAGCAATAGGGGTGATCGATCTTGAACATCTCTACGATTCGCTTGAAAAGTAGATCGTGGGCGTCTTCAAGATCGATCACCCCTATGGATACATAACTGGTTCAGTGGATGTGGTTAGCTACGCATTTAGCATGTTAGCCAGATTGTATATTAGTTAACACGAGCCTGCTACTATTAGCTAGCAAGAGTCTGCTAACGTGAGCTAGTGAGCTAGCTTGTAACAGCATTCATCCACACATCACGTAGATAATTGTAAATGATACTGTTTAAAGTTATATACATAATTAAAAAATTGAATGGTTGATATAGCTATATATATATATACACACACACACAAACACATTAAATATTATTTATATATTATATATATAAATTACAAATTTGAATGGCCGATATAGCTATATATATATATATATATATATATATATATATATATACATACACACACACACATTAAATATTATTTATATATATTGTATATATAAATACAACATTTGAATGGCCGATATAGCTATATATATATATATACAGTGGGGAGAACAAGTATTTGATACACTGCCGATTTTGCAGGTTTTCCTACTTACAAAGCATGTAGAGGTCTGTAATTTTTATCATAGGTACACTTCAACTGTGAGAGACAGAATCTAAAACAAAAATCCAGAAAATCACATTGTATGATTTTTTAATAATTAATTTGCATTTTATTGCATGACATAAGTATTTGATCACCTACCAACCAGTAAGAATTCTGGCTCTCACAGATCTGTTAGTTTTTCTTTAAGAAGCCCTCCTGTTCTCCACTCATTACCTGTATTAACTGCACCTGTTTGAACTCGTTACCTGTATAAAAGACACCTGTCCACACACTCAATCAAACAGACTCCAACCTCACCACAATGGCCAAGACCAGAGAGCTGTGTAAGGACATCAGGGATAAAATTGTAGAGCTGCACAAGGCTGGGATGGGCTATAGGACAATAGTCAAGCAGCTTGGTGAAAAGGCAACAACTGTTGGCGCAATTATTCGAAAATGGAAGAAGTTCAAGATGACGGTCAATCTCCCTCGTTCTGGGGGACCATGCAAGATCTCACCTCGTGGGGCATCAATGATCATGAGGAAGGTGAGGGATCAGCCCAGAACTACACGGCAGGACCTGGTCAATGACCTGAAGAGAGCTGGGACCACAGTCTCAAAGAAAACCATTAGTAACACACTGCGCCGTCATGGATTAAAATCCTGCAGCGCACGCAAGGTCCCCCTGCTCAAGTCCACGCATGTCCAGGCCCGTCTGAAGTTTGCCAATGACCATCTGGATGATCCAGAGGAGGAATGGGAGAAGGTCATGTGGTCTGATGAGACAAAAATAGAGCTTTTCGGTCTAAACTCCACTCGCCGTGTTTGGAGGAAGAAGAAGGATGAGTACAACCCCAAGAACACCATCCCAACCGTGAAGTATGGAGGTGGAAACATCATTCTTTGGGGATGCTATTCTGCAAAGGGGACAGGACGACTGCACCGTATTAAAGGGAGGATGGATGGGGCCATGTATCGCGAGATCTTGGCTAACAACCTCCTTCCCTCAGTAAGAGCATTGAAGATGGGTCGTGGCTGGGTCTTCCAGCATGACAACGACCCGAAACACACAGCCAGGGCAACTAAGGAGTGGCTCCGTAAGAAGCATCTCAAGGTCCTGGAGTGGCCTAGCCAGTCTCCAGACCTGAACCCAATAGAAAATCTTTGGAGGGAGCTGAAAGTCCGTATTGCCCAGCGACAGCCCCGAAACCTCAAGGATCTGGATGGAGGAGTGGGCCAAAATCCCTGCTGCAGTGTGTGCAAACCTGGTCAAGAACTACAGGAAACTTATGATCTCTGTAATTGCAAACAAAGGTTTCTCTACCAAATATTAAGTTCTGCTTTTCTGATGTATCAAATACTTATGTCATGCAATAAAATGCTAATTAATTACTTAAAAATCATACAATGTGGTTTTCTGGATTTTTGTTCTACATGCTTTGTAAGTGGGAAAACCTGCAAAATCGGCAGTGTATCAAATACTTGTTCTCCCCACTGTAGCTATAGACTGCCACCCTGCTCTTTAAGATATCGGCATCAGCCATTAAAAAAATGAATTTTGGTCGACCACTAGTTTAATTACTATTTTGACATCTGATGTTTAATGCAATCGTGTTTTATGTTGTGCAAATAGACAAGTCCATAAGCTTGTTCCAGTCTGGATATTCTCTTATGAATATCTCTTATTCTCGTATTCTTTTATGATGAATGGATGCTAATGTTAAAACACTTTCAAAGCCATTCTTTGAAAAGAGCCTCAGCCAAAAAATGGCCTCATTCACACCCTCATTCAAGAAATCCTTATTTAAAGGGATGGGACCATTTTTGTTTTGTTTCTCCATACCTCCCACTAAGGCTAGTAAGCTTCACTTAGCTGGGCTTACATACTATGTGGATGCCTACTAAATGATATGCATCATGTGTAATTTGGTTGAGTTTATTTGGGCCCTTCCAGAATCTATTTGGGGGCAGATGTGCTTCAGGGTTTATTGATGAGCCAGTCTAGTCAAAATACAGGGACCCTTTGGTAGAATACTGACAAACTGTGAAAGAAGATAGCGTTCTCCTACCTCAGTCTTATCTTCTCAACCTATACTTTTGCCCATACAACCAGTCTATACAGTACCACTAGCTAAATGTAACACAAACTTGAAGCATGACCTCCAGGACTGCGAGCAAAAACAATTAATTGAGGTGGAACCACAAGTGGCCGGCGCTTCTATTGACTTACATACATGGAGGGCAATAGTCTTGATCCCCAGGTCAGAGCACATCTTTCTTTCTGATCTGTTGGCTTCAGCTCATTACATGCTACTGACTGAGCACACAACTGCATAGATCATAGCTCATAACAGTAGCCTGGTAGAACATTCTCAGCATCATATACACTCAAAGGATCCAAGCGTCTTCTGGAAGTAGTTGGCCTACAGATGCTCTTTTATGATGGATAGATGCACTTTTATGATGGATAGATGCACTTTTATGATGGATAGATGCTCTTTTATGATGGATAGATGCACTTTTATGATGGATGGATGCACTTTTATGATGAATGTGCACTTTTATGATGGACGGATGCACTTTTATGATGGATGGATGCACTTTTATTATAGATGCACTTTTATGATGGATGGATGCACTTTTATGATGGGCAGATGTACTTTTACGATAGATGCACTTTTATGATGAATGGATGCACTTTTATGATGGGCAGATGCACTTTTATGATGGATAGATGCACTTTATGATGGATGGATGCTCTTTTATGATGGATGGATGCTCTTTTATGATGAATGGATGCACTTTTATGATGGATGGATGCACTTTTATGATGGATGGATGCACCTTTATGATGGATAGATGCACTTTTATGATGGATAGATGCACTTTTTTGAGCTTCAATCTGTTGGTTGCAATTCACTGCCATTATAAAGCTTGAAGCGTCAGGGTGTTTATTAATATAACTCTGATTGTATTCGTCTAAAAAGAAGAAAGTCACATACAACTAGGATGGCTTGAGGGAGAGTAAATCATGGGCTAATTTTCATTTTAAAGTGAAATACTCCTTTAATAGGCGTTTCAGCCACTTGCAGATTAAACCACACAAAGTAAAGGGATAGTAACTACCCATTAACGTGCCCATCCCTCTCAATAACCTCAATTATGGTACTGGCCCATGCACACTTGTAGAATTAGTATTATATATATACAATCATGCATGAATTAAATGTATTAATATTATTATAAGGTATTTCCGAATCATGTTATGATTTGGATCATGAATGAGTTCATTAAAAGTTCATTAGTTGGAGAAAACTAAGATATTAAAGCACAAGGTAGCCTACACAGTTTTAGAGTTTATGTTTTTATTTTGTAATGCTACTGGTGAATAATAATACAAATTTCAGTGAAGTTTGCGGTTCTATTCTCACATGGAGCATGGGTTGAAAAAACCTGATGGGAACGTCTTTAATATGTTTTATAAGGGAAAGTATTTTTACTTGTGAAAAGGTTTAGTGACGTATTTACCCGGGAAAACATTTAGGCGCGAGCCGCGACGAGGAGATACGCACGAGGAACCAGATCGTCAGAGAGAGGTGAGTTAACTAGCTTGTTTTATTATCTTTTCAAATTGTAAAACGTTGACCAATTAAACAAATTACTGATAGCTACCTAGATATACAGACCAGCAAATTACTACATCTGTTGCTTGCTTGTAGGATATGAATTTTTTTGACACTTTACTTCTATAATCTATATAATAAAATTGCTGTTGTCCTTTAATAGTGTGTAGGCCCACTATTATTATCGCAATTAGCCTATTTCTGGGACAATATATCGCACAACAAAAAGCAGTTATCGTGACAGGCCTAGCGAGCATTGGCTTAGCTCTACTGTAATATAGCTAACCTAACTAGTTAAGCCTACTCGTCGTCTTCTACTTTTTCTGTAGTCTGCACCATGTCGCGCTGTGACGTTTCTATTTGCTCCAGAACAGTAGATCGCTGCTTTGAAATCGACTACATTTGGATTTATTCTTCCAAACTCTGTAACGTTAATTGTCAGGCAAACGTCTCAAATTACGCACTTTTCACCTGCTGATGACCGCTCTGTGTGTGAGTATTTATTCGTCAAATTTTTTCTTTTATTTGAGAAATGCATGTTTTATGTGTTACTAGCAAGCATGATCTGTGGTAGCAGGTGTAAATCTGATTGGACACAATAAACAATGTGCTGTGTCATACAATCAAGATTGAGCTTATGATTATTTGCTTTCTAACTATCCATTCCAGAATTTAAATGCATAACTTGATGTCATGTCCAAACGGAAGCGAATTAGTCCTGTGGAGGATGCCACTAAACACATTCTGTCTGGCAAAGACAAACCATGCTTTGAGGAGAGATTCATTAACTCTCAAAAAGGTTAGTAACAGTATTTCAATGCTTCTTTCATCCTATTCAGGAAGATACTGTAGCAGATAGGGAATCGTTCTAAAACTACATCGTCTCTTGATATAAAACAGTAATAAAGTCATAAGATAATAGCACAAAATGCATGTGTTAAAGCAGTATTACATTGAATAGTCTAATTTCAGTAGGTATGTTACTGGTATTCTTAAAGATGAACTGAACTGAAAATAATCAACGTTGATAATGTGTTATTTATGACAATTAAAAGTAAATTACACTAAAAATTCTAATTAAAAATATCAATATAGCTTTTTTTAAGCAACACAAAAACTGTGTTAGGAAATAGAAACTGCTTATATATGTCTTGTGCATTTAGAGAAAATACAAAAACATGGTTGAGGTCCTGTGCGTTTTAGAAAATCGAGGCAGATAAATGGAAAATGTGATTGGACGAATTCATCCAATGGGATCGCTTGTTAAGTTAGCTGCACGCAAAATGTTAAAACCAAAATAAATAAAGTTGGGGGGGAAAAAAGTTAGCTGCGTGTAGGAGTTACCCCAGGTTGACCATAGATGCACAGAGGATTCACCAGTTTTGTGAACATGTTTTGTGTATGTGACAACATTACATCCAGCCCTTTGCTTAGTAGACTTGCTAGCATGATAACAGTTAACATACTTCTCTGTCCTCTGCCTGACATTGGTCTATCGGTCTGCCCTGTACTATAGCCTGAAAAGTTGAACATTGACGGAATGGCCTCAGGTTTCAGTCTGTTGTACTTAACCCTCACCAGTGAACGGAGTAGTTTACCATGCCAGTGACGTAGCCGAATGTTGAAATCCAACATGGCGGCGCCCGTGTAACAACAACAACATTTTCAATGTACCATTTTATCCCTTTTAACAAATTCTGCCATTTTATTAATTGTACCAATGAGAATAAATAAAATATATCTGTTATATCACCTTTACTCAAATTCCAGTTCAGTTAATCTTTAAGATGATTGGTTATTGTTGCAACAGTTGCTTTTATGGGCTGTGCAACTGAATGAGCAGCTTCTCACATATGTATAAACTGACCAGATGTTGGAAGAAGTTTGCATGTCCTGTAATTTATGTGTGCATGCCATTTAAAGGCCAGGTCAATGGAATAAAGAACCACTTATTTTCTACAGAGACACTAATATTCAACACCATGCCATCTCTATCTCTATCTTAGGTAGAGGTGTGTTTGCTAGCATGTCCATTGACAAAGGATGCTTCATTCTTGAATACCGTGGAGAGTTACTTTCCAAAGAGGAGAGCCAAATAAGACAGAATAGATACAACGAAACAGAAAATACCTTCTTGTTTGACTTTGATTGGAATGGAAGAAAATGGAGGTAGGTTTTGGGAACAATTTTGACTGACTATTTTTGACTTACTTATTGGAAACAAATTGAATGTTTTTTCCTCTTTCCCATTTTAGCATTGATGCCTCAAAAGAAGATGGTTCACTTGGGAGACTAGTGAACGATAAATACAAGACTTCTAACTGTAAAATGAAAAAAATAGGTATTGAAGGCAAACCCCATCTGTGTTTGTTTTCAATTAAAGACATAGCTTCAGGAGAAGAATTAACATACAACTACGGAGATTCAAACTGGCCATGGCGTACTCTGGTAATTAGGTCTCTATTTAGTTTGTGTTGGTATTGTTGAGTTATGTGTTAGTTGACTTTCTGTGTTGTATTACCTGATGAACAGAACAGAACAACTTAAACGGTCTCTCGACTGTCTATTCAATTATAATGATGCGGTTTTGACACAGAATTGCAAAGTACAGTCATCAAATATTCCGAGCATGTTCTCTCTTTACAGATGAACCGAGCAGCCCCTCGCAGTGAGGAGAACACACCATCAGAAGAGGGTTCATGCCTTCCTACCAAAATGAACGGGAGTCCCAAGCCAACTGAACAGGTAGACATTTTTGGTTTAAGTCAAGCTTATCATCTTCTGATAAGGCTCATAGGGCATATTGATCCATTTAGACCCTCAGTAGAATTCAAATTGAATCTATTTTAGTATTGTTCGATAGACTTATTTTTAACATTATAAGAATGTCCTCATTTTTAAACTGTGACGTTGTTTGAGGATTCCAAGAGTGTGTACTGAGAGCCTGTCCAATGTACTGACATTGATGTGGTGTGAAACGTGTCGTGTGTGTGTGTGAATGTCCTGATGTCTCTCCAGTATGAAATTAATATAGTGTGTTTGTCTTAATTCTGGATGATTGGTGTGGAATCAAATGGAATGTTTTTTGTATGCTTTCACACATGTAACAACGAAGACTGTAAAGAGAGTTACAAATCCATTTGCTGTTGATTATCTTTGTAACTGGTTGTTTCTGCCCCGATCTAATGTGTATGTTCTTATTTAATCAGATTGGGAGTCATTTGTCTGAACCCAGGCCTTCAAATAGTGACCAATGCACCGACCGCAACAGTGACCATTCATCCACAGCTTCTGACACGACGGAGAACCATTCTCAGGTTAGATCTCTTGCACTAAACCCTTGTCACATGGACAGATGGTAAAAGCACTAACCAAATTGAGACAACCATTGGTTGCCCATATCAACACCAATCACTGAACTCAACACAGTACAGCCAATCATCCCTACATGACCTTTACACTGTTTTGACTTGTACTTTATGGAAGTGCATTAATGTTATGGGTCTTTTGAATATTCATACATTGTAGTTTACTAAGTGAATTCTGTCCTCTCTTTACAAACATGTCTAGTTTTTTTATTACTAAATCATATAATATTCACATTCCATGAGTGTGTCCTCATTTTTAAACTGTGACGTTGTTTTTAGGATTCCATGAGTGTGAATTGAGAGCCTGTCCAGTGTACTGACATTGATGTGGTGTGAAACGTGTCGTGTGTGTGGATGTCCTGATGTCTCTCCAGTATGAAATGAATATAGTGTGTTTTTTCACAGTGGATGCTGTTCTCTCTTTACAGGTGAACAGAGCAGCCCCTCGCTGTGAGGAGAACACACCATCAGAAGAGGGTTCATGCCTTCCTACCAAAATGAACAGGAGTCCTAAGCCAACTGAACAGGTAGACATTTTTGGTTTAAGTCAAGCTTTTGATCTTCTGATAAGGCTCATAGGGCATATTGATCCATTTAGACCCTCAGTAGAATTCAAATTGAATCTATTTTAGTATTGTTCGATAGACTTATTTTTAACATTATAAGAATGTCCTCATTTTTAAACTGTGACGTTGTTTGAGGATTCCAAGAGTGTGTACTGAGAGCCTGTCCAATGTACTGACATTGATGTGGTGTGAAACGTGTCGTGTGTGTGTGTGAATGTCCTGATGTCTCTCCAGTATGAAATTAATATAGTGTGTTTGTCTTAATTCTGGATGATTGGTGTGGAATCAAATGGAATGTTTTTTGTATGCTTTCACACATGTAACAACGAAGACTGTAAAGAGAGTTACAAATCCATTTGCTGTTGATTATCTTTGTAACTGGTTGTTTCTGCCCCGATCTAATGTGTATGTTCTTATTTAATCAGATTGGGAGTCATTTGTCTGAACCCAGGCCTTCAAATAGTGACCAATGCACCGACCGCAACAGTGACCATTCATCCACAGCTTCTGACACGACGGAGAACCATTCTCAGGTTAGATCTCTTGCACTAAACCCTTGTCACATGGACAGATGGTAAAAGCACTAACCAAATTGAGACAACCATTGGTTGCCCATATCAACACCAATCACTGAACTCAACACAGTACAGCCAATCATCCCTACATGACCTTTACACTGTTTTGACTTGTACTTTATGGAAGTGCATTAATGTTATGGGTCTTTTGAATATTCATACATTGTAGTTTACTAAGTGAATTCTGTCCTCTCTTTACAAACATGTCTAGTTTTTTTTATTACTAAATCATATAATATTCACATTCCATGAGTGTGTCCTCATTTTTAAACTGTGACGTTGTTTTTAGGATTCCATGAGTGTGTATTGAGAGCCTGTCCAGTGTACTGACATTGATGTGGTGTGAAACGTGTCGTGTGTGTGGATGTCCTGATGTCTCTCCAGTATGAAATGAATATAGTGTGTTTTTTCACAGTGGATGCTGTTCTCTCTTTACAGGTGAACAGAGCAGCCCCTCGCTGTGAGGAGAACACACCATCAGAAGAGGGTTCATGCCTTCCTACCAAAATGAACAGGAGTCCTAAGCCAACTGAACAGGTAGACATTTTTGGTTTAAGTCAAGCTTTTGATCTTCTGATAAGGCTCATAGGGCATATTGATCCATTTAGACCCTCAGTAGAATTCAAATTGAATCTATTTTAGTATTGTTCGATAGACTTATTTTTAACATTATAAGAATGTCCTCATTTTTAAACTGTGACGTTGTTTGAGGATTCCAAGAGTGTGTACTGAGAGCCTGTCCAATGTACTGACATTGATGTGGTGTGAAACGTGTCGTGTGTGTGTGTGAATGTCCTGATGTCTCTCCAGTATGAAATTAATATAGTGTGTTTGTCTTAATTCTGGATGATTGGTGTGGAATCAAATGGAATGTTTTTTGTATGCTTTCACACATGTAACAACGAAGACTGTAAAGAGAGTTACAAATCCATTTGCTGTTGATTATCTTTGTAACTGGTTGTTTCTGCCCCGATCTAATGTGTATGTTCTTATTTAATCAGATTGGGAGTCATTTGTCTGAACCCAGGCCTTCAAATAGTGACCAATGCACCGACCGCAACAGTGACCATTCATCCACAGCTTCTGACACGACGGAGAACCATTCTCAGGTTAGATCTCTTGCACTAAACCCTTGTCACATGGACAGATGGTAAAAGCACTAACCAAATTGAGACAACCATTGGTTGCCCATATCAACACCAATCACTGAACTCAACACAGTACAGCCAATCATCCCTACATGACCTTTACACTGTTTTGACTTGTACTTTATGGAAGTGCATTAATGTTATGGGTCTTTTGAATATTCATACATTGTAGTTTACTAAGTGAATTCTGTCCTCTCTTTACAAACATGTCTAGTTTTTTTTATTACTAAATCATATAATATTCACATTCCATGAGTGTGTCCTCATTTTTAAACTGTGACGTTGTTTTTAGGATTCCATGAGTGTGTATTGAGAGCCTGTCCAGTGTACTGACATTGATGTGATGTGAAACGTGTCGTGTGTGTGGATGTCCTGATGTCTCTCCAGTATGAAATGAATATAGTGTGTTTTTTCACAGTGGATGCTGTTCTCTCTTTACAGGTGAACAGAGCAGCCCCTCGCTGTGAGGAGAACACACCATCAGAAGAGGGTTCATGCCTTCCTACCAAAATGAACAGGAGTCCTAAGCCAACTGAACAGGTAGACATTTTTGGTTTAAGTCAAGCTTTTGATCTTCTGATAAGGCTCATAGGGCATATTGATCCATTTAGACCCTCAGTAGAATTCAAATTGAATCTATTTTAGTATTGTTCGATAGACTTATTTTTAACATTATAAGAATGTCCTCATTTTTAAACTGTGACGTTGTTTGAGGATTCCAAGAGTGTGTACTGAGAGCCTGTCCAATGTACTGACATTGATGTGGTGTGAAACGTGTCGTGTGTGTGTGTGAATTTCCTGATGTCTCTCCAGTATGAAATTAATATAGTGTGTTTGTCTTAATTCTGGATGATTGGTGTGGAATCAAATGGAATGTTTTTTGTATGCTTTCACACATGTAACAACGAAGACTGTAAAGAGAGTTACAAATCCATTTGCTGTTGATTATCTTTGTAACTGGTTGTTTCTGCCCCGATCTAATGTGTATGTTCTTATTTAATCAGATTGGGAGTCATTTGTCTGAACCCAGGCCTTCAAATAGTGACCAATGCACCGACCGCAACAGTGACCATTCATCCACAGCTTCTGACACGACGGAGAACCATTCTCAGGTTAGATCTCTTGCACTAAACCCTTGTCACATGGACAGATGGTAAAAGCACTAACCAAATTGAGACAACCATTGGTTGCCCATATCAACACCAATCACTGAACTCAACACAGTACAGCCAATCATCCCTACATGACCTTTACACTGTTTTGACTTGTACTTTATGGAAGTGCATTAATGTTATGGGTCTTTTGAATATTCATACATTGTAGTTTACTAAGTGAATTCTGTCCTCTCTTTACAAACATGTCTAGTTTTTTTTATTACTAAATCATATAATATTCACATTCCATGAGTGTGTCCTCATTTTTAAACTGTGACGTTGTTTTTAGGATTCCATGAGTGTGTGTTGAGAGCCTGTCCAGTGTACTGACATTGATGTGGTGTGAAACGTGTCGTGTGTGTGGATGTCCTGATGTCTCTCTAGTATGAAATGAATATAGTGTGTTTTTTCACAGTGGATGCTGTTCTCTCTTTACAGGTGAACAGAGCAGCCCCTCGCTGTGAGGAGAACACACCATCAGAAGAGGGTTCATGCCTTCCTACCAAAATGAACAGGAGTCCTAAGCCAACTGAACAGGTAGACATTTTTGGTTTAAGTCAAGCTTTTGATCTTCTGATAAGGCTCATAGGGCATATTGATCCATTTAGACCCTCAGTAGAATTCAAATTGAATCTATTTTAGTATTGTTCGATAGACTTATTTTTAACATTATAAGAATGTCCTCATTTTTAAACTGTGACGTTGTTTGAGGATTCCAAGAGTGTGTACTGAGAGCCTGTCCAATGTACTGACATTGATGTGGTGTGAAACGTGTCGTGTGTGTGTGTGAATGTCCTGATGTCTCTCCAGTATGAAATTAATATAGTGTGTTTGTCTTAATTCTGGATGATTGGTGTGGAATCAAATGGAATGTTTTTTGTATGCTTTCACACATGTAACAACGAAGACTGTAAAGAGAGTTACAAATCCATTTGCTGTTGATTATCTTTGTAACTGGTTGTTTCTGCCCCGATCTAATGTGTATGTTCTTATTTAATCAGATTGGGAGTCATTTGTCTGAACCCAGGCCTTCAAATAGTGACCAATGCACCGACCGCAACAGTGACCATTCATCCACAGCTTCTGACACGACGGAGAACCATTCTCAGGTTAGATCTCTTGCACTAAACCCTTGTCACATGGACAGATGGTAAAAGCACTAACCAAATTGAGACAACCATTGGTTGCCCATATCAACACCAATCACTGAACTCAACACAGTACAGCCAATCATCCCTACATGACCTTTACACTGTTTTGACTTGTACTTTATGGAAGTGCATTAATGTTATGGGTCTTTTGAATATTCATACATTGTAGTTTACTAAGTGAATTCTGTCCTCTCTTTACAAACATGTCTAGTTTTTTTTATTACTAAATCATATAATATTCACATTCCATGAGTGTGTCCTCATTTTTAAACTGTGACGTTGTTTTTAGGATTCCATGAGTGTGTATTGAGAGCCTGTCCAGTGTACTGACATTGATGTGATGTGAAACATGTCGTGTGTGTGGATGTCCTGATGTCTCTCCAGTATGAAATGAATATAGTGTGTTTTTTCACAGTGGATGCTGTTCTCTCTTTACAGGTGAACAGAGCAGTCCCTAGCTGTGAGGAGAACACACCTTTGGAGGAAGATATATGCCTTCCTACCAAAATGAACAAGAAGCCAACTGAACAAGTAATACCATGTGTTACATTAACTAAGCTCCAATTAAGTAATCATTTGGCCAGTTTTTTTGAAAAATGTCTACCTATTTATAAACCACAGGTACTATATAGGTTTGCTGCCCAGGAAAACAGACTGAAAGAACGTCATGACAATTGTGCTCAACGCTATGAACAACTGTCAACAAGAACACCTGAAACTGAAAGAGGGCTGACTGATTACTCACAGAATGATGAATCTGAGGTATGTGCTAGTTTTGTGGTTGGTGGGGGCATCAAAATGGCTTTCAGTATTCATATGCTTAATATTCCTCATAAGGCCATTTAATACAATCATGTTTTCCCCACTGATATCTTGTGAGGAATCCTCATTTTCTGACTACAGTGACAAAGACTATGTCCCTGATACAGATGGTAGCTCATCAGACAACAGTTGTGAAAGTGAAGAACTAAATATCTGTCATGCTGAGCCAGTGAAGGGAGGTGCTGTAGAGATTAAGAGTACAACAGACACGAGTACAACAGACACGAGTACAAGCTCATCCTATCACAGATCTGTGACACCGATGCCTACTAAAGTGCAAAAAAATAGATACAAGAAGAAACAATATTGCACCTATTGTCAGAAGCCATACTCTAAAATCGCACGGCACTTGGAGTTTGTTCATCGCAATGAATTTGAGGTAGCTAAGGCCTTCAGCTTCGGTAAAAGGTCAAAGGAAAGAAGAGTGAGATTACGCCTTTTGAAAAGTAGAGGAAACTTTGCCCATAATGCTGCAGTTTCAAAAACCGGAAATGGGGAAATGGTTGCTTGCAGACGCCCCAAAGAAGTAAAATCCACCTATGACTTCACTCACTGTATCCACTGTCAAGGTCTGTACAACAGAAAGACACTATGGAGACACATCCGAACATGCCCCCAGAACCCCAAATATGAAAACCACACAATTGGGCAGAAGAGAGTTCAGTCAATCAACAGCTTGACCCTTCCTCCACCAGTGGATGTTAGCAAAAGTCTATGGACCATTGCTTGTGAGATGGTGAATGATGAAGTTTCAAATGTTGTCAGACATGATCGATACATTCTTCTTTTAGGGGAGCAGATGTACAACAGGCTGAAATCACATTCAGGAAGAAATGACTACATTAGGCAGAAAATGAGGGAAGTAGCAAGGTTGCTCATCACCGCCAGATCACTGACACCCATTCATAATATGGAGGACTTCATCCAACCCTGCAACTTTCCTCACGTTATAAAAGCAGTAAGAGCAGTGGCAGGATTCAGTGAGGAGACAAACACCTACAAGATTCCATCACTGGCACTGAAGCTTGGACACAGCTTGGTGAAGATTGCCAACTCCGTGGAATGCAATGCACTGATGTCAGGACGCGACACGGCTGCAGAGTCTGCACGAAACTTCAGACGTTTGTATGAAAAGAAATGGAATGAGGTAGTGTCTGCAGCTGCACTGACTACTCTGGGTGAAGGTAAATGGAATAAGCCACAAGTCCTACCATTTACAGAGGATGTCAAAACACTGCACTCATTTTTGAACTCAAAACAGCATGAGTATGTGGATGCCCTACAAGAAAAACCAAATGGCAAAAACTTTGCCACTCTTTGCAAAGTCATGCTAACACAGATTATTATTTTTAATAGACGAAGAGAGGGTGAGGTTTCCAAGATGAATATTCAATCTTACACGTCTAGAGACCAGGCACCAATACACAAAGATATCGCTGTGGGACTCAGTGACTTTGAGAAAAAGCTTTGTGGGTACTTCCAAAGGGTGGAAATACGTGGTAAGAGGGGGAGGAAGGTACCAGTGTTGCTGACCCCAAATATGGTTGTGGCCATGGATCTCCTTGTAAACATGAGAGAAAAGTGTCAAGTTCCTGTTGAAAACCAGCATTTGTTTGCTCGTCCATGTGCTCTGTCTCATTATCGTGGTGCAGACTGTATTCGCCAGTATGCCCAAGCCAGTGGAGCAAAGCATCCAGATGCCCTTTGCTCAACAAAGCTGCGTAAGCAAGTAGCTACATTGTCCACAGTATTAAACCTAAAAGACAATGAGATGGATCAACTGGCCAACTTCCTTGGCCATGATATCAGAGTTCATCGGGAGTTCTACCGTCTCCCTGAAAGCACTCTACAGCTTGCAAAGATTAGTAAACTCCTCATTGCAATGGAAAAAGGAAAACTGCCCGAACTCCAGGGTAAAGGATTAGATGGTATAACAATAGACCCACAAGGTAAATATAATTGTCTAATATGCATTTTAACACAATTGGTAATCATGATTAGTTGTATTTCACAATAATGTATATTCTGTAGAGTATTAGGAGTGTTGTCAATATTTCCTAAAATATCAAACATTGGCAGGTAATTTAATACAGAAGTAATGCACTAGAAGTTTATCTTCACAGATTTTTGTGATAGGCCACATCGAGAGAAAATGAAGTAGAAATGATAGTGGCATTCAACAGCTTAATGCTCTTGTCTTAATCAGATGAAATGGATGTGTCCAGCAACAGTTCTAGTGATGAGGCAGAACCGCAAACTTCAAGCTGCAGAAGTCATAAGTATGAGGATCATGTGAATGGTACATACGTTTATTCCAATTCTATACATTGTTATTCCTCCAGCTCTGCCTTTACTCCATTACTCTGGATAATTACGCTGGATAGGAAGTGTACATTTCAGCGATTGCATGAATCACTGTGCTGTACTTTAGATTGTTGCTTGTTTTTTCCACTATCAGCAGGCAACCTGCAAGACGAGGGACTCAAAGTATCTTCAAAGAAAAAGGGTATAAAGAAAACGTATAGTAACTCACTTAAAGTTAAAGTCATAAGAATACCACATTTATTGTAAAGATACGTGCAATATTAAGAGAATTAACATAGCCTTGCAAAGAAGTACAATAAAGCATTGGCATGTTCTTATTATTCAGGTAAAGACTTGAATAATTGATTGTTGAAATGCTTCATTATAGGCTCCCAGAAAGCACATGTGGGTAGAGCTAAATCCCCCTCCATGGTAGACCCGGACAATGCCCATCTCAAACAAGGTAACCATGTTTTATTAGGAGATTAGTTTATGACTCACACTTCACCATGGTCCCAATATGTAGGTATGATTTAGACATCAGTGTATGTGTGTGCCCTAGTGAAAATAAATATACTTAAATGTATTTTAAATACATTTATTTTGTGCTAAGTATACTACAAATACATTTACATATTTATGTACTTAACATAAATACATGCAATTGTATTTTTGGTATACTAAACTGTTATATTTAAAGTCTGCTTAACTGGAACAAGTAATTTTGTAAGGTCCAACTAAATTTACTTAAGTATATTTGATTGTGCTAAAATGAAACTATTGCAAGTATACTTAAGGTACACTTTAAATATCTTGCATTTAAATTATACAGTGATCATACTATCCTTGTTAATAGTGATATTAAACATGGGGGGAAAAATTATTTGATCCCCTGCTGATTTTGTAAGTTCGCCCACTTACAAGGAAATGAAGGGTCTATAATTTTAATGTAGGTTTATTTTAACGGATAGAGACAGAATATCAACCAAAAAATCCAGAAAAACACATTATATAAAGGTTGTAAATTGATTAGCATTTAATCGAGTGAAATAAGTATTTGATCCCCTTCCAACTAGGGCTGGGCGATACGACCAAAATCTCATATCCCGATAACAATATATATCACGATATAGTGCCTTTTCTGTAAATTCAATCAATTAATAGTTTATATATATTTACCACATGGAAAATATTATTTATTTTCTATGGAAGCATATGGGTAGCAATATTCAATTTGAAATGTAGTATGCAAAATGACAATGCAATATGTAAAATTACAATGCATTTCTGTATTTAAATTTAAATTTTCCATTACATTTGTGTAGCGTTTGGTGCAAAATGAAATTTCAATTATATAATTTACATTTGCCATTTCATACACTAGTTTTAATATGTAAATTGAATACATATTTTAACGCTTTATAAGTTGCAAAATGTAAATTAAAAAGTTACAGAAATGATTATATGTTTAACATGTTCAAGCAAAAACTGTAGCAAAATGATCATTTAAATGTTATTTTTCTCAATTGCATTTACTCTCACAGTTAAGACACTTGCGATTGCATTTTCATTAAATGATCAAGTTGGCCCCGCCCCCACCCATTGCAATCTTTTTTTTATTAAGTTTGTGCTGTGCTTTTTTTTGTGTTTTTTTTTTTGTGCTGCTTCGTATTTTTTAGATATTAAAGGAATATTTATAGGTCATTTTGAGATCACCCAGCCCCCCACATGCTCCAAAAAAAATAGTCTTGTTCGTTTGTGCCGGTTAAAGTTTTGTTAGTGCTGCTTCGTTTTTTAGGATATTAGACATTTAATTACAGTTGATGACGTCATTCACACCTGTACGCCCCCCGACCTGCTCCACATTCACCCAAAATAGTCTTGTTTGTTCTGCTTTGGTTTTTAAAATATTAGTCCAAGTTATAGACGATGACGTCACCAGCTGTCACGGTTTGGGTTTTGTTTCTTGTTCCTTGTTCTGGTCTGTCATGTGATCCCGTTTTAGTCATGTGTTCCCTTGTCTGTTGTGTCATGTGGTCATTGGTTGATTGTTTAATTGTTCACAGGTGTCCCTTGTCTTGTCGTTAGGCTTGTGTATTTAAGCCCTCGTGTTTGCCCAGTGTCTTGGTCTAGGATTGAATGTCTTGATGTTCCAGGTTCTTGTTCTTGTTCTTGTTTTGAGTTCCATGCCTTTATTTTATGTTTGGGAATTAAAGTTGCATTTGGGTTCTCAACCAGCTTGCCTCCAGTAGCATTCGTTACAGAATCCTAGACCAAACATGGACATGGTCTTTTCCGCCTCAGCCAAGGTAACCGTCCAGTGGAGGATTATGTGGAGGGGTTTTGTGGACTTTGCCATGAGGTTGATTTCAATGATGAGGTCTTGAAAGACATGATTCGCCATGGACTTAATGAGCCTCTTTACCACCACATGCCTGCCAATACCCCTCAATGCACCCTGGTGCAATATATTGACTTTGCCCTGTTGTGGAGCTGCTCGTCATTTACTGTGGGTTTTGAGGATGTGGAGCCCCGCAAGCACACGGTATCCTCTCAGCCAGAGCTTCTTCACGTCAGTCCTGCTGAGCCTGAGCTTCTTCACGTCAGTCCTGCCGAGCCTGAGCTTCTTTACGTCAGTCCTGCCGAGCCTGAGCTTCTTTACGTCAGTCCTGCCGAGCCTGAGCTTCTTTACGTCAGTCCTGCCGAGCCTGAGCTTCTTTACGTCAGTCCTGCCGAGCCTGAGCTTCTTTACGTCAGTCCTGCCGAGCCTGAGCTTCTTTACGTCAGTCCTGCCGAGCCTGAGCTTCTTTACGTCAGTCCTGCCGAGCCTGAGCTTCTTTACGTCAGTCCTGCCGAGCCTGAGCTTCTTTACGTCAGTCCTGCCGAGCCTGAGCTTCTTTACGTCAGTCCTGCCGAGCCTGAGCTTCTTTACGTCAGTCCTGCCGAGCCTGAGCTTCTTTACGTCAGTCCTGCCGAGCCTGAGCTTCTTTACGTCAGTCCTGCCGAGCCTGAGCTTCTTTACGTCAGTCCTGCCGAGCCTGAGCTTCTTTACGTCAGTCCTGCCGAGCCTGAGCTTCTTTACGTCAGTCCTGCCGAGCCTGAGCTTCTTTACGTCAGTCCTGCCGAGCCTGAGCTTCTTTACGTCAGTCCTGCCGAGCCTGAGCTTCTTTACGTCAGTCCTGCCGAGCCTGAGCTTCTTTACGTCAGTCCTGCCGAGCCTGAGCTTCTTCACGTCAAGCCTGCCCAGCCAGGGACTGCTCACGTCAAGCCTGCCCAGCCAGAGACTTTTCACGTCAAGCCTGCCCAGCCAGTGTGTAGCTCAGGACTTTGTATTCACCATAGTCCCAATATGTAGGTATGATTTAGACATCAGTGTATGTGTTTGTAGCTCAGGACTCACTTTTCAACATCGGGCCAATATATATGATTTAGACATCAGTAATTTGGTGGAAAGGGAGTTGTTGCTCAACTTGCTTGCTGTAGATGCATTACATTTATGGATACGCAGTATCTTGAGCCCTTTTGAGCCATGGCACTCAAACAGAGAATTACTATAGCATTGGTATTTAACAATATTTTATGGGTCTTAATGTTAATGTTCTCTCTGGCTTTGACTGATTTGCCTTGTATTTTAGGAATTACATTTAATTTAATGTTTTATTTTATTTTTTTAGGCACAAAAGTCAGTGTCAAAAGGAAGTGGTTGGAAGAAGAGGTTGGAGCGGTTGAAAAGCATATGATGCATTTCATACGCAGCTGTCGAGTGCCTGGGAAGACGGACTGTGTCTCATGCCTGTTGGCCGAACCTCGGGCACTGAAAAACAGAGACTGGTCTGCTGTTAAGTTTTATATTAATAACAGAATTACAGCTTTGAAAAGACAACAGAGTCTGTAGGACAGATTTTTCTACATATTTTTTGTTAAATCGATTTGAGTAGTTCCATTTTAAATAATGTCCTGATAATTTACTCTCCCCATGTCATCCAAGATATCCATGTCTTTCTTTCTTCAGTCGAAAAGAAATTAAGGTTTTTGAGGAAAAAATTCCAGGATTTTTCTCCATATAATGGACTTCAATGGCAAAGGTTCAAATGTAAGTCTCAGTGCAGCTTCAAAGTCTCTACACGATCCCAGCTGAGAAATAAGGGTCATTTTCTACAAATAAATAAAAATGATATACTTTAACCACAAATGCTAGTCTTGTACTATCTCTGAGATGCGCCACGCATTACGTCATCACGTTGGAAAGATCACGCGTAACGTAGTCAGAAGTTCCGACC